>JAACNH010005310.1:0-20727 GCA_019447015.1 Hymenochirus boettgeri | reverse complement strand
TTGGCTTGATGTCATGGACGGTGGCCCATAAACACTACAACGGCGTTGTACACCAGTGGCCATATGATTGTCAGCCCATGTATGGACAATTGAGGAACATACTTATTTTCTCTATTGAACCATTTTGAAAAAAAATTGCCTTCCAATCTCGATTGTAAGACATGAGAACGTCTATGTATGTTAGTTTTATTTATGTAGCGTGACTTAGCTCTGTAATAAAACATAATAATACAGTAATAAATGACCACTAAAGTATACAAGGGGGTACATACTCAAGATCGTCAGTATATAAAATATGAACTTATTAATAGAGTGCTAGAGTTTGCCCCACAAGAGGAAAGAGTCCCTGCCCCGAGAGCTTACAATCTGAGTTAGGGTGGGTACATGACAGATACAATGGAATGGGTATAAGTGCTGGTCTCTGGCCCCCATTAGCCATGGAACACGTTGTTTTTTTTTCTTTATCTTTAGTGGAACAGGATTTTGCAATGAATGACAATGCTAGCCACTATGGCAACTAAGAATAAAAAGACCATAACGGTTAACCACAAGTAATTTCCATTCCTATTCTGATTACAAGTTATAGTTTCCTCTAATCGACCAAGCCAAATCCTTTCGAAAGAGACGACAGTCAGGAATCAGGCCCATTAAAACACCAGTGGTATGAGTGCTATAAGGTCATAGGCTGGAGGGAAATGTCGTCGGACGTAGGCACAATACTAGAGAGCCGGTTTGAAATTTGGGGGAACCCGATCTATCTACATCTATCGTAGCGTAGCAGCAAGAGCGAGCGAGCTATAGTCTACCAGCGTAAGCGTATCCGAACGGCACTCAGACTAGTCATCTATCTACTAGCAGCTATCGACGTAGTTAGCGAGTCGCTATATTATCGAGCCACAGTCGAACAGTCGTATCTAGTCATCGATAGATCTTCTACATCCAGATCCACACGTATCGAGCCGATCGTACTAGTCGATACTAGCAACGTATGCCTAGCTATCTATCTATCATATCGATCTAGCATCTCATCTATCATCTCTTACTATTATCTGGATCACTATCTAGACATATCTATCTTACTTACGATATGCGTTATATAGATCGTATTATATCATCTATGATATGATCTATCTATCTATCTATCTATCTATCTATCTATCTATATATCATCATCTATTTTCTATCATCTATCTATCTAACTAGCTATCTAGCTATCACCTATCTATTTAATCTATCTATCTTCATTATCTATCTATCTATCTATCTATCATTAGCTATCTATCTAGATTATCTATTCTAACACTGTCTATCTCTTATCTATCACCTATCTATTATATCTATCCTCATGCTATCTTTTATCGATCTTATCTATCTATCGTATCACCTATCTATCTATCTAATCTATCTATCGATCTGCTGTCGGTCGTTCTGTCGGCTGTTGTTTGTCTGTCGTCGTCGTCTGTCTGCTATCTCTCATACTTCTTCTATCTACCATCTATTTTGACCTTCTACCATAATATCTATCTATCTCTTCTATCTCATTATCTATTGTCTATATACATAGTCATCACTCTACCTATATCACTCTCACTCCTAGAGCTATTTTATCACATTATCTATATCTCTATTCACATCACATGCTAGAGCGATAGAGGTATCGTAGCGTCATGAGCAGCATCGCTCTACTGATGCATCGTAGCGATCACTAGGCGTATCTACTACCGTAACGAGGCTAACGAGCGAACATTGGGCAAGAGTCGGCATCTGAGGAGCGATTGAGTGCGATAGTTTCCAGTCTGGCAGTCGATTACATTACGATGGTAGCCCGAAGTAGAGGATGGCTGGAGCTTCGAGTACGTCTCCTAACTATCGAGTATCTATCTTCATCTAGGTTATTAACGATCATGCTCATCTATCACTTTACTGATTTCTATCGTTATCATCTACTCTATCTTATCTATCTTGATCTATCTATCTCTATCTTATCTATCTATCTAATCTATACAGATTGCATTCTTGAATAGTCATATGCCTCTCATCTGACACGTTACATTAGTGCCCAATTACGTGGTTACCAACAATTATCATCTTCTACTATATTATCTATCTTTCTATCTATCTAGCTACTCTAACTATTATCTATCTACTATCTATCATATCTATCTTCATCAGTATTACTACACTTATATCTATTCATCTACAATATCCATTTATTATCATCTATCGTATCATCATTATCTTATTTGTCTGTCCTGTCTGTCTATCTATCTATCTATATGATATCTATCTATTATCTAACTGTCCTGTCTATCGATCTGTCTATCTAATCATCTTATTATGTATCTATGATTTCTCATTATCTTTCGTCTATCTAATCTATCTCTATCTAGCTATCTATTATCTATCATCTCTCTATTTCTCTATTATCTATGCTATTAGCTATCTGTCTTTGTCTGTCCATCTATTATCTTCCATCTATTATCTATCTATCTATTATCTATCCATTCTATCTATCTATCTTATTTATCTATCATACATCTATCACATCATATCTATCTAATCTATCGATCATCTATCTATCTATCTGGTCTGTTATCTATCTGTCTATCTATCATCTCAATGTATACTATGTATACTATGGTATCTATCTGTCTATCTATTATAATCTATCTCTCTATTTTGTCTATTTCTCTATTATCTATCTAATCTGTTATCTGTCTTTCCATTATTATCTATCTATCTACTATCTCTCTATCTATCATTATTATCTATCATCTATCTATATATCATCTATCTATTATCTATCTGTAGTTCTATCTAATGCTTTTCATCAATCTCTAGTCTATGTATCTATGTCATCTAGTATCTATACTGTCTATCGATCTACCTATCTTCTATCTAATCTTCTATTATCTATCTATCTTGTCTGTCTGTCTTTGTCTGTCTGTTGTGTTTGTCTGTCTTTCACTGTCTGTCTTCCTTTCTGTCCTGTCTGTATGTATATCTATCCTATATCTATCTATTCATCTACTTATTATGATCTATCTATCTATCTATCTAGCTATCTTTTCTGTCTGTCGTACTTGTCTATTTTCTAGTATCTACTATCTATCTATCTATCTATTATCTATCTATCATCATATCTATCTGTTTAATCTATTCTTTCTCTATTTCTCTATCTATTATCTATCTATCTGTCTATCGTCCTGTCATACTATTATCCTATCCATCTATGTATCTATCTATCTATTAATCTATCCATACTATCAATTATCTATCTATCTATCATACTATCACTCATCTATCTATTTGTTTGTCTGTTCTATCTTATCTATTTATCTATCTATCTATCTATTTAGCTATCTATTATCTATCTGTCTGTCCTATCTATATTATCTGTCTTCTATTATCTATCTATTCGTCTCTAAATTGTCTATATCTATTATCTATCATCTGTCTATCTGTCTGTCCTCTATATATCATCCATCATTATTATCATATCTATCTATCTATCTTTATATCTATCTATCTATATATCATCTATTACTCGATCTGTATTCATCTATCGTCCTATCTATCATACTATCAATGTTCTATTTATCTATGTATCTGTCTGTCGTCTATCTATCTACTTATCATCTATTATGCTAGTCTATCTTCTGTTGAGGTCCTGTCTTTATGTTTTTCATTTATTAACTATCTATCTACTATTATTATCTATCTATCTATCTATCTATCTATCTAACAATCTACTCCTATCATCTATCTATCTATTTAATCTATACCTATCTATTTATCATCTTCATCACCTCTATTTAGTCTATATCTAATTTATTTATCATCTGATGTATCTATCTAATATCTATCTATCGATTATCTATCTATCTTCTATCTATACATCATCAAGTCTATTATCTATCATCATCTATCGTAGCTAGCTATTCTAGCGTATCACTTATCTATTTATTTCTATCTATCACTATCATTATCTATCTATCGATCTATCATTTAGCTATCTATCTATTATACTATCTCTCTAACATCTGTCCTATGCTATCTATTATTATCTAATCTACTATCACCTATCTATTTATTATCTATCATCATCTATCTATTTATCTATCTATCTATCTAATATCTCTATCTATCACCTATCATATCTATCTATCTATCTATCTATATCATTCTGTATGTCTGTCTGTCCTGTCTGGTTTGTCTGTCTGTCTGTCATGTCGTCTCTATCTATCGATCTATCATTCTATCGTATCTTCATCTAATGCGTGCGAGTCTACGGCAGCTATCGTATTAGCTGGAGCGACGGCGGGGGCAGGAGAGAGACTAGTCTAGTCAGCGATGTAGCCCGGAGTCTTCTATCATCAGCGCTAGCGAGATCGAGAGTCGAGAGAGTCTATCGATGGCTATTATCACCGCGTAGTAGCTAACATCTATCTATCTATCAACTATCATTTATCTACTTTCATCCATCTATTTATCTATCTATCTAGTACTATCTATCTATCTATCAACTATCTATTTATCTGTACTATCTATCTATCTATCTATCTATCTATCATCTATCAGATCTATTATCTATCTATATATCATATATCTATCATATCGTCATCTTAAGGGATAATGGGGCAAGTAGTCCTTGGACATTGAGTTCATTTATGCCTCTCAGTCCTGTGACATGTCGTTACATAGTGTGCCCCATATTTACTGTGGCTTCATCTCTCCCTAACCATCATCATCTATCTATCTATCTATCTATCTATCTATCTCATATCTATCTATCTATAGTCATCTATCTATCATATATCTATATCTATCTATCTATTATATATCTATCTATCATTATATTAATATCTATATATCTATCGATCTATATCAATCTATCAATTACCTATCCATTTATCTATCATCTATCTATTTATCTATCTATCTATCTATCTATCTATCTATCATCTTCTATCTATCATCTATCTATTTGTCTGTCTGTCTGTCCTATCTATCTACTATATCATCTATCTATTATCTAACGTCTGTCTATCTATCTGTCTATCTATCAAATCATCTAGCATGTATCTATGTACTATGTATTCTTTCTGTCTATCTATCTATCTATCTATCTATCTATCTATACTATCTATCTATACTATTATATATCTATTATCTATCTGATCTGTCTATCTATTATCTAGTCTATCTCTCTATCTCTGTCTATCTATCTCGTATCTCTATCTATATCTGTCTATCATCGTTATCTGTCTGTCATCTATTATCTATCCATCTATTATCTATCTATCTATTATCTATCCTATCTATTATCTATCTATTTATTATCATCTATCTATCAATCTCTATCTATCTATATATCATCTATCTATTATCATCGTCTTCTAGCTATCTGTCTATCTATCATCTATCAATGTATCTATGTATCTATCTGTCTATCTATTATCTATCTATCTCTCTATTTGTCTATTTCTCTATTATCTATCTATCTGTATATACTGTCTTTCCTCTATTATCTATCTATCTATATATCATCTATCTATTATCTATCTGTATGTCTATCTATCTGTCTATCTATCATCTCAATGTATCTATGTATCTATTTATCTATCGTTCTATCTATCGATCTACCTATCTATCTATCTATCTATCTATCTATCTATCTATCTATCTGTCTGTCTGTCTGTCTGTCTGTCTGTCTGTTGTCTGTCGTCTGGTTTGTCTGTCCTTTTGTCTGCCTTTCTGTCTGTTGTCTGTCTATCTATCTATTATCTATCTATCTATCTATCTATTATCTATCTATCTATCTATCTATCTATCTATCTATCTAATCTATCTGTCTGTCTGTCTGTCTGTCTATCTATTATCTATATCTATTTATTATCATAACTATCTATTAATCTATCTATCTATCTATCTATCTTTTATCTATCTAGCTCTCTATTCTCTATCTATCATCTATACTATCTTTCTATCTGTCTGTCCATCTATTATCTATCCATCTATTATATACTATCTTATTATTCTATCTATCTATCTATCTATCTATCGATCTATTATCTATCATCTATCTATTTATGATCTATCTATCTATCTATCTATCTATCATCTATATCTATCTATCATTCTATCTATCTATTTGTCTGTTGTCTGCTGTCTATCTATATCTATCTATCTATATATCATCTATTATTATCTATCCGTGTGCTATCTATCTGTCTATCTATCATCTATCAATGTATCTATGTATTTATCTGTCTATCATGCTATCATCTATCTATTCTATCTATCTATCTATCTATCTATTATCTATCTATTATCTATCTGTCTGTCTATCTATTATCTATCTGTCTATTTATTATCATCTATCTCTCTAGTTCTATATCTATTTATCTATCTATCTGTCTATTGTCTGTCATATTTATCTATCCATCTATTATCTATCGAGCTATCTATCTATCTATCTATCTATCTATCTATATATCTAATCTATCTATATATCATACTATCTATTATCTATCGTATGTCTATCTATCTGTCTATCTATCATCTATCAATCTATCTATTATCTATGTATCTGTCTGCTGTCTATCTATCTATTATCATCTATCTATCTATCTGTTTCTGTGGTCTATGTTTCTATTTATCTACTATCTATCTATCTATATCTATCTATCTATCATATATCTTTATCTATCTATCTCTCTATTTCTCTATCTATATCTATCTATCTGTCTATCTGTCTGTCGCTATTATCTATCCATCTATTATCTATCTATCTATTATCTATCCATTATCTATATCTATCTATTATTATCATCTATCTATTTGTCTGTCTGTCTGGTCTGTCTATCTATCATCTATCTATCTATCTATATATCATCTATCTTTATCTATCTATCATCTATCTATCCATCTATCTATTATCTATCTGTCTATCTATCTGTCATCTATCATCTATCTATCCTTATCTATCTATCTATCTATCATTATCTATCTATTATCTATCTATCTATCATTATCTATCTTTATCTATCTTCTGTCTATCTATATTATCTATCTATCTGTCTATCTATTATCTATCTTATCTCTCTATTTCTCTATCTATTTATCTATTTCCTATCTGTCTATCTGGTCTGTACATCATATTATCTATCCATCTATATCTATCTATATAATTATCTATCCATCTATCTATTATTATCTATTATATTATCCTATCTATCTATCTAATCGCATCTATCTATCTATCATATATCATATCTATATATTGTCTGTCCTGTCTATCTATCTATCTATCTATCATCTATCTATTACTATCTGTCTTTCTATCTATATATCTCAATGTATCATGTATCTATGTATCTATCTGTCTATCTATCTATCTATCTATTATTATCTATCTCTTATCTATCTGTCTGTCTATCTATTATCATCTATCTCTCTATTTCTCTATTCTCTATCTATTATCTATCTGTCTATCTGTCTGTCCATCTATTATTATCTATCTATCTATCTATTCTATTCTATTATATCTATCTATATCTATCTATTCTATATCTATCTATCTATCTATATTGTCTATGTTTCTTTTTATCTACTATCATCTATCATCTATACTATCTATCTATTATATCTATCTATCTATCTTTTATCAATTTCTCTATTTCTCTATCTATTATCTATCTGCTATCTGTCTGCTCATCTATATCTATCCATCTATTATCTATCTATTATCATCCCTATCATATCTATCTATTTCTTATCTACTATTATCTTATCTTATCGATCATCTCATCTATCTATCTATCTATCTATCTATCATCTATCTAATTATTTGTCTGTCTGTCTGTCTATCTATCTATTATAATATATTCTATTATACTATTGTCTGTCTATCTATCTGTCTATCTATCATCTATCAATGTATCTATGTATCTAGATTTATGTCTATCGATCTATCTATATATCTATTATCTATCTATTATCTATCTGTCTGTCTATCTATTATCTAGCTATCTATCTATCTGTCTATCTATTATCGATCTATCTCTTATTTCTCTATCTATATTATCTATCTGTCTATCTGTCTGTCCATCTATTATCTATCCATCTAGTATCTATCTATCTCTATCTATCTATTTAACTATAATCATCTATCTATTATTATCTTGTATGTCTATCTATCTGTCTATCTATCATCTATCAATGTATTATGTATCTATCTGTCTATCGATCTAATATCTATTTATCTATCTATCTATCATCTATCTATCTATCTATCTATCTATCTATCTATCTATCTATTTATTATCTATCTATCTATCTATCTATCAGTCTGTCTGTCTTTCTGTCTGTGTTGCTGTTCGTCTGTCTTCTGTCTGTCTTGTCTGTCTGTCTGTCCTTTCTGTCGTCTTCTGTCTAATCTATCTATCTATCTATCTATATCATCTATATCTATCTATCTATCTATCTATCTATCTCTATTATGTCTGTCTGTTGTCTAGTTCTATTTGATACTATCTATCTATCGATTATCTATCTATCCTATCTATCTATCTATCTATCTATGCTATCTATCTTTACTATCTATCATTCATCTTTATCTATCTATACTATTACATAGCTATCTATCTATCTATCTATTATGATCTATCTATTTATCTATCTATCTATTATCCCTTATCTATCTATCAGATCTATAAATCTATCTATCTGTCTATATATTGATCGATCTATCTATCTACTATCTATCTATTATCTATATCTATCTATCTATCTATCTATCTATCTGTCGTCTGTCTGTCTGTCTGTCGTCTTTCTGTGTCTTGTCATCTATCTATCTATATCTATCTATCTATCTCTCTATCTGTCTGTCTATGTTTCTATTTATCTACTATCTTCCATTTGATCTATCTATCTATCTATTTTTATCTATCTATCTATCTATCTATCTTTATATTATCTATCTATCTATTACCTCATATATATATCTATCTATCTATCTATTTACTATCTTGCTTATATTATCTATCCATCCATCCATCCATCTATCATCATCTATTATCTATCTACCTATCTATCATCTAGTACGACATAGCTATCTTATCACCATACTATTATCTATCTATCTACCTAGTATCTATAATATATCTATCTATCTATCTATCTATCTATCTATCTATTATCTATCTATCTTTCTATTCTATCTATCTATCTATCTATCTATTATCTATCTATCATATTTAAGCCCCCCCATTCCCTTATTATTTTAGTTGCCCTTCTGAACTGCTTCCATTTCCAGATGTCCCTTTTGTATATGGGATTCCAAATCTGCACCGCATATTCCAAATGAGGCTTACCAGTGCCTTGTAAAGGGGGAGAAAATATTTTTCTCCCTTGAATGCTATTCCTCCTTTATACAAGACAATATCTTGCTAGTTAGCGTGGCTGTCTGGTAGAGATGGTCGAACTATATCAGTTCGGTCCGTTTTCGAACATTAGACTTCAGAGAAAGTTCGAAAGTTCGAATTCTGACCCTTCAAGTCTATGGGGAGTTGATAGTTTGAAAGGCCGAGGGATTTACAGCTTAACTAACAGTGGTAACTTACTGTAAATGCTTGGAACCGTCATCTGTCTGTCCTGTGGTTGTCTCAGCTTCTGTTGGACCAAGCATTTGAAGGCTCATTCAGGTATAGAAATTAAAACAATACACTTTATGCCCTTAGGCATACAGACAAAAAATTTTATCGGCACATTAAAAACAAAACTCTTTATTATTACATAGATTTTAAAACTGAATAAAACAACCTTAACTAATGTATGTACAGTGGTAAGTAGGAAATCCATTCCTCTCGAGGTTTCGAGATTTATAAAAAAATCTGAAATCAGCGAATCCGCCATTAAGGGTCATTGGGGGGAAAAATCCCAGAAATTTCTGAAATAGCGAGTGAGCGATTGATGTCGGTCATGAAGTGCGGCGAACGATCGTCGGAGCCGATTGTTCACCTTAAACGATAGAAACTTTTATTTAATCTCCCTAATTGTGTTTTTCCAGGTCCTTTTGTAGACATGCACATTTTTTAAAAACACTATAATTACAGATTTAAAATTAACAATTATTATTAACCTCTCCGCCGGATTCTTTGAGACATTCTAAACAATTTTCCTTCTTCTAATATCTATTTAAATTTTATTTCTATAATACATTCACTTTAAATTCTAAATTGATTATAATCAACATAATCCTTGACCATTCTTTATAATTAGATGGAATAATTTCCCAACATCATCACTGTCCGCGTTATCATAACATTGGAGAAATGCAGGGATCGATATTACGTTATAATTAAAAAAAGATGCACAGCATGGAAGCCAAGGATATTTGCATGTGAAAACCTTTTATCATACATGTATCCGTCTAACAATAGGACTGTTTGTATGGAGCGAGAGTGTTAAATGTTTGTATATCTAGGAAATAATGTAATAAAGATCGGTGAGAATTGTCATTGGAATGTCAGAAGTAATACATTATAAAGAAAACAGAATATCAAAAGAGTTAGGATTAAAGCTAAACCTCTATTGCATTATTTTGTTCAAACAAAATCTCAGTGGAGATGATGCCAGGGAAAAAAAAGAAAACAGTTTTTTTCTGCCACTCTGTAATGTGCTTCACCTTGCCTCATTAGAGAGGCGTCCCTGAATATATGCATGTTATGTATGTAGCTTTTTCTGTTGTGGTTTACTGAAGATAGGTGAATTATGGCACCACATGGCCGTCTATATAGCTTCGACTCTTCGAATATGGAAGATTTGATTGGCCAGAAGGATACCAATAGCAGAAGGATTGGAGAGTTTTATTTATTTATTTTTAAGGTTTTGTTCTATTTTAGGAACTAAGCTTATTCTCCCTTCAGATAAAACCTATGATTTACTGAAAGGGGCAATGCTCATTACATTGCATAATATTCATTACAACCTTAAACCATTGGCAGTTAGAGATTTCATGCTAAACACCAATATCGATTTAGTTTACTATCGGAAATTCCTATTAGGCAATTGTGCAAAGTAGAGAAGGTTCGTCTCTTTTCCTTAACTAAAAATATAATCAAACTCTAAACAGGAGGACAATTAGGGACATTTTTTATTTTTTTATTTCATGGTTTATAGCCATTCCCACCTGAGACATCCCTGCTACAAAAAAAAGGCTACACTTGATCATGTTAACAATTAGACCTTTATCCTTTCGACACAAGAGGTTGTGTCATGAAACCTCTAGAAAACGAGGGAGCTGAAGTTCCCCTTTGGGACTCTCCTAACAATTCAATCAATTCTCCTCAATTCTAAGAAATCCTAAATTTGATTATCTTCCAGGAATCGTCCAATATCTAGTCAAGGACCTATCAATAAAATTCCCCTAAAGGCACTCCGTTCGAGCTGTCAATAGGACCTTTGAAGCCAAAAAAAAAATCACCCAGAAACAGAAGCCATTGGAGATGGTTGGACTTTTTTCTTCTTCGTTTGTAGCACTTATTAAGTCGACAGAAGCTGCAAGGATCATTTTCGAATCACGCCACGCGGTGGTTGACATTTGATAAATTTACAACACCATGTTGATTGAAAATTGATTTTTTTTGTAGAGAGAAGGACTTTGATAACTTTCTGCCCATATATCCAAGGACAAGGGCCAGTATGTTAAAGGAAGCCTTGACACAATGGAATGATGGGATTTTAAAACCAGCTGAGTTTAACAATTATAGGGCACGGATCTGTTATTTCAAGTGTCAAGAGGCAAGAGGTATGAATGGCAAGTATCTCTGCAGGAATAAATTCGACAAGGGTTGTAAGTAAAACCAATGATGGGTAAAAATTCTTCAATGTTGCCTTTAAATAACAATGGGAAAAACGTAACATTGATTTCCACTACTGGGTTAAAAGGAACTAAAAAGAAATCAACGTTTTTAATTATGTTTCGAGATGGGATCCAGGTCCGACTCGGACCCGGATCTGACCACGAAACCACCAAAATCCGAATGTTCTGCCCGAAACCGGATGGATCATTCGGATTTCGGGACTTCGAGGGCGTTTCGTTTTTTAGCAAAAGTTCGAGGCTCTTTGAAAAAAGCTTTGAGCGTTCGATACAAATGGAAAATCCAAAGTTCCGTTTTGTAACTGATTTGGATGGATTAGACATTTTAGAAAATTGGTTTAGAGATGAAACAGTGCTAAAATAAATACATTGCAGATCAATGATGGGGATTCTTTTAACTTTAAGCTTGAACATAGACTCAAAAATAACCTTATCATTAATCCTGCTCTTTTATTTGCTTCTCTGTCTTTTACTCCATAGACAGAGATGTTCAGACCCTTGAAGACAAAGGAGGAGGCCAAATGAAATAGGGTTTACCAGCAGCAAAGGAAGTACTTATTCACACAATTGCATGGAATCACTGAGCATGTCTGTACCCGATGGGTAAGAGTGAAGTCAATGAAAAAGCACTGCTGTATTTTGTGTAGAAATCAATTTTAGCAGCGTTCTGTTGCTCGTTTTTAAAGGGCAACTGTGGTCTCCGAACAAATTAAGGTTAAATAAAAGCCTGGGTGTTTTTTTCATTAAAATGGACCACATTCTTCCTCTTCCAGCAGCTCTAGTGACATACCCTGACTCCTTGCCCCCCTCCTTTCCCAGAGGTCTGATTATGCTCAGGAAAGCGCAAAATACCTGCACAGTTGAGGGGGTATCAATGTGTACAGTTATATTGAAACCTTTTCCAGCATTATAACTTCTCACGAGTTTTACTAGAGATGTGATCCAGGGTTCATTTTCAAGGTTCGACAGAAGGACTTTTATTCATCCCTCACTTGTTTGGAAACCACAGTTGCTCTTTTACTTGGATACCCAAACCTATTCCAATGTACTGGAACATGAACATTAAACAAAAGAGGATCTTAAAAATCCCTTGCTTAAGTAAGTATTCCACTCATTAGCATATATTAATTTTTGTTTGTTGGGGTTTTTGGGGTCTCGCCATCAAAACCTCATTGATAGTCAACTTTGGAACTCTGTTTTCTATGGACACATAGAGTCCGTCGGTACTGTCAGACTACGTTGCGGAGGAGCGAGCGATCGGGTAAGTACCTTACCTTCTCTCCGGCTCTTTCAGGTTTTAAAGAAACGGGAGGTAAGACCACAGCTCGCTTACTTCTGTTCTTTAAAAAAAAATTAATCAGTGAAGATCACCCTTAAGGTGGGTACACACACTTTCCAGTTCTTATCCCCAACACTTATTGGCCATGACAAAGGACTGTTGGTGCATGCAGCAAAGTAACCATGGTGATAGTTAGCTGTGACTGACCGTGCAGTCCATAGAGGACCACATGATCGACCATGGTTTGCGGCATGTGCAATTGCCCATTTGTCCGATTCGGACAAACGGTTGGTGAATGGTCGATCCGGCCGAAACCCATGCAATGTTTTGGCCCAATCGACTGTGCAATGAACAATCGGGCTGAAAAATTGCATCATGTCTACAGAGCCTTAGGGTGAAGCAAATGACCTTTTGCCATTGATAGGGCAGTTAAAGGATATCAGTAAGAGTATATTCTAATTTTCTATTTGTTAATAATATTGTATTAATTCAAACCATGTCTGTGTTGTCTCCCAGTTTTTTCAGTAGAGCAGCACGGTGGTCACTGGTTAGCACTGATGCCTTGCAGCACTGAAGTCCTGAGTTCGATTCCATCCTTGGACATCTGCAAGGAGTTTGTATGTTCTCCCCGTGGGTTTCCTCCGGGCACTTGTTTCCCCCACAATCCCCCACAATCCTCCCACAATCACTAAAGACATACTGATAGGTTGTATGTGTCAAACAAATGTGCTTAGATTGTAAGTTCTTGGGGCAGAACCTGATGTGAATGTATACATGTAATTGTAAAGTACTAGGGAAAGTGTTGGCGTTATATAACTCACAATAATAATATAGAGCAATGGATGAGAAGAAAAGACATCCTATGTATTATACATTATATTCTTTTATTTTTCTTCTTCTATGCAGCCAGATGTTATCATAGCTTCAAAGACATGACCGAGGAAGACACACAACTTCAGCAGAAGGCCTTGGGAAAGATTAGTAACAATCATGGTTAGAGTTGGAATCGGGTTGACTTGGACCATCAACGGAACCCTTGGTTCCGTAATCTAAAAGTTTTGTCCAAAACTGGGCAGAATCATTCAGATTTCAGGACTTCGGAGTAGGGATGGACTCGAACTCGAACTCGAGGCCCGAGTTCGAGCCGAACTTTATGAGTCCAACGGACTCGGACTCCTCGACTATCCCCCGGAACGGGACCGGATTTTTCGGACTTTCGATGTTTCGACATTCGCAACTCTAGAATGTTGTTTGATGTATGCAGTGGTTGATAGGTAGTGGTTTAAGCTGCTGCCTTTGGTGTGGGAGTCTAGGGTTCAAATCCTGCCTGGTCAGCTACATAATGTTTGGATTTTTATAATACCCTTGTAATATAATAACCATATAATAACCTAGTAATATAATATTGTTATTAATTACTAGGTTATATGGTTATCATATACTAGGTTATTATGGTTATCATATTACAAGGTATTAATTACTAGGGTATTATAATAACCATATAATAACCTAGTAATATATAACCATATGATAACCTAGTAATATAATATTATATAGGGTATTATATGGTTATAATATTACTAGGTTATTATATGGTTATTATATTACTAGGGTATTATAATCCTATATACCAGTAATATTTAACCATATAATATTATATTATCATTATTTATATAATATATTATATGGTTATTATATTACTAGTGTATTATAATAATCCGAACATTTATATAGCTGTCCCTGCCAGGATTCAACCCTGGTCTCCCACATTATAGGCTGTGCATTTAGCCACTACACTATACAGCTAATACATTGTATGACTTTATATTTTAAGTATATCATATGGTGATTATATGGGTATTATTTTACTAAGGTAGTACTAGCTATTAGCAAAAGAAACACTGATTTGCTATGTGTCTAATATAGTGTAGTGGTTATATGAACTGCCTTTGACATGGGAGTCCTGAGTTTGAATCCTGGCCAGGCCAGCAAATATATTTGTTGATTATTATATAACTTGTAATATAATAGCTAGTAATAGTTCGGAGTGTATTTTCGATGATTACTGAAAATAGCCTTGAACATTCGATAATCTTTGAAACGTCTGAAAGTATGTTACGTTTTTCAGAACTTATCAGTTTCGGCCATCTCTACTCATTCGGTGGTTTGGTTTTAGTTATGGTTGATTCATGTTTTTCTAGTTCTAAATGCGGTGGTTCTGCTTTTAGTTATGTTGAATTCATGTTTTTCTAGTTCCAAATGCGGTGGTTCTGGTCTTAGTTATGGTTGAATTCATGTTTTTCTAGTTCTAAATAAGGTGGTTCTGGTCTAGTTATGGTTGAATTCATGTTTTTCTAGTCCTAAATAAGGTGGTTCTGGTCTAATTTATGGTTGATTCACGTTTTTTTTCTAGCTCTAAATGCAGTGGTTCTGGTCTTAGTTATGGTTGAATCAGTTTTCTAGTTCTAAATGTGGTGGGTTCTGGTCTTAGTTATGGTTGAATTTATGTTTCTAGCTCTAAATGTGGTGGTTTTGGTCTTATGTTATGGTTGAATACATGTTTTTCAGTTCTAAATGCAGTGATTCTAGTCTTACTTATGTTGAATTCATGTTTTTCTAGCTCTAATGAGGTGGTTTGGTCTTGTAATGGTTGAATTCACGTTTTTCTAGTTCTAAATGTGGGGGTTATGGTCTTAGTTATGGTTGAATTCATGTTTTTCTAGTTCTAAATGAGTGGTTATGGTCTTAGTTATGGTTGAATTCATGTTTTTCTAGTTCAAAATGAGGTGGTTCTGGTCTTAGTTATGGTTGAATTCATGTTTTCTGTTCTAAATGTGGTGGTTCTGGTATTAGTTATGGGTAAATTCATGTTTTTCTAGCTCTAAATGAGGTGGTTCTGGTCTTAGTTATGGTTGAATTCATGTTTTCTAGTTCAAAATGAGGTGGTTCTGGTCTTAGTTAGGTTGAATTCATGTTTTCTAGTTCTAAATGCAGTGGTTCTGGTTTTAGTTATGGGTAAATTCATGTTTTTCTAGCTCTAAATGAGGTGGTTCTGGTCTTAGTTATGTGTTGAATTCATGTTTTTCTAGTTCTAAATGCAGTGGTTCTGGTCTTACTTATGGTGAATTCATGTTTTTTCTAGCTCTAATGAGGGTGGTTCTGGTCTTAGTAATGGTTGAATTACGTTTTTCAGTTCTAAATGTGGTGGTTATGGTCTTAGTTATGGTTGATTATGTTGTTTTCTAGTTCTAAATGAGGTGGTTATGGTCTTAGTTATGGTTGAATTCATTGTTTTTTAGTTCAAATGAGGTGGTTCTGGTCTTAGTTATGGTTGAATTCATGTTTTTTCTAGTTCTAAATGTGGTGGTTCTGGTAATAGTTATGGGTAAATTCATGTTTTTCTAGCTCTAAATGAGGTGGTTCTGGTCTTAGTTATGGTTGAATTCATGTTTTTCTAGTTCAAAATGAGGTGGTTTTGGTCTTAGTTATTGGTTGAATTCATGTTTTTCTAGTTCTAAATGTGGTGGTTCTGGTTTTAGTTATGGGTAAATTCATGTTTTTTAGCTCTAAATGAGGTGGTTCTGGTCTTAGTTATGGTTGAATTCATGTTTTTCTAGTTCAAAATGAGGTGGTTCTGGTCTTAGTTATGGTTGAATTCATGTTTTTCTAGTACTAAATGTGGTGGTTCTGGTTTTAGTTATGGGTAAATTCATGTTTTCTAGTATCTAAATGAGGTGGTTTTGTTTTAGTTATGGGTAAATTCATGTTTTTCTAGTTCTAAATGAGGTGGTGTTGGTTTAGTTATGGTTGAATTCATGTTTTTTCTAGTTCTAAATGAGGTGGTTGGTCTTAGTTATGGTTGAATTCATGTTTTTCTAGTTCTTAATGTGGTGGTTCGGTCTTAGTTATGGTTGAATTTATGTTTTTCTAGCTCTAATGTGGTGGTTCTGGTCTTAGTTATGGTTGAATTCATGTTTTCTAGTTCTTAATGTGGTGGTTCTGGTCTTATTATGGTTGAATTTATGTTTTTCTAGCTCTAAATGTGGTGGTTCTGGTTTAGTTATGGTTGAATACTGTTTTTCTAGTTCAAATGTGGTGGTTTGGTCTTAGTATGTGAATTCATGTTTTCTAGCTCTAAATGAGGTGGTTCTGGTCTTAGATGGTAGAATTCATGTTTTTCTAGTTCTAAATGAGGTGGTTCTGGTCTTAGTTATGGTTGAATTCATGTTTTTTTAGTCCTAAATAAGGTGGTTCTGGTCTAATTTATGGTTGAATTCACGTTTTTCTAGCTCTAAATGCACGTGGTTCGGTCTTAGTTATGGTGAATTCATTTTTTCTAGTTCTAAATGCAGTGGTTCTGGTCTTAGTTATGGGTGAATTCGGTTTTTCTAGTCTAAATGTGGTGGTTCTGGTCTTAGTTATGGTTGTGAATTTATGTTTTTCTAGCTCTAAATGTGGTGGTTTGTCTTAGTTATGGTTGAATACATGTTTTTCTAGTTCTAAATGCAGTGATTCTAGTCTTACTTATGGTTGAATTCATGTTTTTCTAGCTCTAAATGAGTGGTTTGGTCTAGTTATGGTTGAATTCATGTTTTTCTAGTTCAAAATGAGGTGGTTCTGGTCTGATATGGTTGAATTCGTGTTTTTCTAGTTCTAAATGTGGTGGTTCTGGTTTTAGTTATGGGTAAATTCATGTGTTCTAGTTCTAAATGAGGTGGTTCTGTTTTAGTTATGGTTGAATTCATGTTTTTCTAGTTCAAAATGAGGTGGTTCTGGTCTTAGTTATGGTTGAATTGTGTTTTTCTAGTTCTAATGAGGTGGTTCTGGTTAGTTATGGTTGAATTCATGTTTTTCTAGCTCTAAATGAGGTGGTTCTGGTCTTAGTTATGGTTGAATTCGTGTTTTTCAGTTCTAAAAGTGGTGGTTCTGGTTTTAGTTATGGGTAAATTCATGTTTTTCTAGTTCTAAATGAGGTGGTTCTGGTTTTAGTTTATGGTGAATTCATGTTTTTCTAGTTTAAATGGAGGTGGTACTGGCTCTTAGTTATGTTGAATTCATGTTTTCTGGTTCTAAATGCGGTGGTTCTGGTCTTAGTTATGGTTGAATTCATGTTCTTATGGTTCTAAATGAGTGGTTCTGGTCTTAGTTATGGTTGAATTCATGTTTCTCTTGTTCTAAATGAGCTGATTCTGGTCTTAGTTATGGTTGAATTTAGTTTTTCTAGTTCTAAATGAGGTGGTTGGTCTTCGTTATGGATGAATTCATGTTTCTCTGGTTCTAATGGAGCTGGTTCTGGTCTTAGTTATTGTTGAATTCATGGTTTTCAGTTCTAAAAGCGGTGGTTCTGGTCTTAGTATATAAAGGAACGACCTCCGCTAACTTCTTATCTAAATGATGCTTTGAAAATTGACAATGTAGCTATTCCAATGGTAACTAAATTAATAGTATGCACCGTTAGCTTGCAGTACGAAGACGGGCAGTATACTGTATAAACTATACCTTAAATGTTTCTCCACCAAAGATCCAACCATCTGCTCAAGAAGAGCTGAAATCAACGCCTCCAAATGTTTAAGTTTCTCCATTTGCCTTATAAGGTGAACAAGCCATTAAGGGCCAGACATGTAGTATTTGTTACCTAATTACATTCATCGCTGTAACCCAGAAAATCCATCAGTGGACTTTCTGCTCTCTAACCCCCTTTCAATTAAATGCATTTAATGTACAAGCCAAACGTTCTGAAGTATGTACGTTTTTCAGAACTTACCAGTTTCCGGCCCATCTTACTCAGGCGGTGGTTCTGGTTTTAGTTATGGTTGAATTCATGTTTTTCTAGTTTAAACGGTGTTTTGGTTTTAGTTATGTTGATTCATGTTTTTCTATTCCAAATGCGGTGTTCGTCTTAGTTATGGTTGAATTCATGTTTTTCTAGTTATAAATAAGGTGGTTCTGGTCTTAGTTTATGGTTGAATTCATGTTTTTCTAGTCCTTAAATAAGGTGGTTCTGGTCTAATTTTGGTTGAATTCACGTTTTTCTAGCTCTAATGCAGTGGTTCTGGTCTTAGTTATGGTTGAATTCATGTTTTTTTTAGTTCTAAATGCAGTGGTTCTGGTTTACTTATGGTTGAATTCATGTGTTTTCTGCTCTAAATGAGGTGGTTCTGGTCTTAGTAATGGTGAATTCACGTTTTTCTAGTTCTAAATGTGTGGTTATGGTCTTAGTTATGGTGAATTCATGTTTTTCTAGTTCTAAATGAGGTGGTTATGGTCTTGTATGGTTGAATTCATGTTTTTAGTTCAAAATGAGGTGGTTCTGGTCTTAGTTATGGTTTTGAATTCATGTTTTTCTAGTTCTAAATGTGGTGGTTCTGGTAATAGTTATGGGTAAAAATCATGTTTTCTAGAGCTCTAAATGAGGTGGTTCTGGTCTTAGTTATGGTTGAATTCATGTTTTCTAGTTCAAAATGAGGTTGGTTCTGGTCTTAGGTTATGGTTGATTCATGTTTTCTAGTTCTAAATGTGGTGGTTCTGGTTTTAGTTTATGGGTAAATTCATGTTTTTCTAGCTCTAAATGAGGTGTGGTTCTGGTCTGAGTTATGGTTGAATTCATGTTTTTTAGTTCAAATGAGTGGGTTCTGGTCTTAGTTTGGTTGAATTCATGTTTTTCTAGTACTAAATGTGGTGGTTCTGGTTTTAGTTTATGGGTAAATTCATGTTTTTCTAGTTTCAAATGAGGTGGTTCTGTCTTGTTATGGTTGAATTCGTGTTTTCTAGTTCTAAATGTGGTGGGTCTGGTTTTAGTTAGGGTAATCATGTGTTTCTAGTTCAGTAAATGAGTTGGTTTCTGGTTTAGTTATGGTTGAATTCTGTTTTCTAGTTCAAAATGAGGTGGTTTGGTCTTAGTTATGGTTGAATTTGTGTTTTCTAGTTCTAAATGAGGTGGTTCTGGTCTTGTTATGGTTGATTCATGTTTTTCTAGCTCTAATGAGGGTGTTCTGGTTAGTTATGGTTGAATTCATTTTCTAGTTCAAAAATGGAGGGTGGTTCTGGTCTTAGTTATGGTTGAATTCGTGTTTTTCTAGTTCTAAATGTGGTGGTTCTGGTTTAGTTGGTAATTCAGTGTTTTAGTTTAAGTATGAGGTGGTTTGGTTTTGTTAGGTTGAATTCATGTGTTCTAGTTATAAATTGAGGGTGGTACTGGTCTTAGTTATGGTCTGAATTCATGTTTTTCTGGTTCAATCTGCGTGGGTTCTGGTCTTAGTATGGTGAATTCATGTTCTTCTGGTTCTAAATGAGCTGGTTCTGGTCTTGTTCGTATGGTTGAATTCAATGTTTCTCTGTTCTAAATGAGCTGGTTCTGGTCTTAGTTATGGTTGAATTTATGTTTTCTAGTTCTAAATGAGGTGGTTTGGTTTCGTTATGGATATGGTTGAATTCATGTTTTTCTAGTTCTAAATGTGGTGGTTCTGGTAATAGTTATGGGTAAATTCATGTTTTTCTAGCTCTAAATGAGGTGGTTCTGGTCTTAGTTATGGTTGAATTCATGTTTTTCTAGTTCAAAATGAGG
>JAACNH010005309.1:0-20728 GCA_019447015.1 Hymenochirus boettgeri | reverse complement strand
GCGAACTTCTACAAAGAACTGCGCCAACACCATTGATGATGTGAATGCATCAATGTTGTGGGAGCAGTTCTTCGTAGAAGTTTGCACTTTTACAAGATTTTCCAAAAAAATTAACATCAAACAACATTCAAAAAGGTAGAAATCATGCCAAAACCCCATGGAATGTAAAAAAAGTTACCAAATATCAATCTCCCAAATGTCCTGAATCAAACGGTATGCCATATGTGTGGTTACACACGCGGATGTGGAAGCGAAAAGCCACAAAGTGAGACAATACACGTGGGCTTCAGAAACAGCGAAATATTTAGCCAACTCCGAAATTTGGACGTCCCTGCAGTTTTTTTCCACAAAACCCCCCCTAAACTTAAATACCACCACCACCCACAACTCATATATTCCTGAAATCTACACCCCTTCAGCTATGTAACACTGTAAGTTTGTTCATTCATACCATCAATGTGTGGTGCAGTTCTTCGTAGAAGTTCGCATTTGTCTGAAAAATGAACAAAACAACTTCAAAATGTAGAAATCATGCCAAACCCTGATGGAATGTAAAAAAAAGTTTACAATATCAAATCTCCTAAATTCCTGAATCAACACGGTATGCCATATGTGTGGGTACACACTCGGGACGTGGAAGCCAACAGCTAAAAGTGAAACAATGCACAATGGCTCAGAAACATACAAAAATATTCAGCCCAAATCTGAATTTGAACAGTCCGCAATTTTTCCCCACAAACCAACCCCCACAAACCAATATTTCTTTCCGAATCCACACACCTTTATCTACGACAATTCTGTAGTTTGATCATTCTTGACCATCAATGGTGTGGGCGCAGTTCTTCGTAAAGTTCACAGTTTTAGCAGATTTTCCAAAAATGGGAAAAAAAAGCTTCAAAGGTAGGAAATCATGCCCAAAATCCCAAGTAATGTAAAAAAAGTTCCAACTACAATCTCCCCAAATGTCCTGAATCAAACGGTATGCCCTATGTATGGTTACAAACCCAAACGTGGAATCAACTAGCCACAAAGTGACCAATGAACAATGGCCCAATTACAGTCAACTTTCAGAAATTTGTCAGACTAAACAACCCCTCTATATTAGAATAGCCCCCAACTATATATTCTTGGAATCTACCACCTTCAGCTACCACATGGTTTATTCTTTATGCATCCACCAATGTTGTGGGGCGCAGTTTCATGTAAAATTTTCCTTTTTTTACCAGATTTTCAGGAAAATTTTATAAAAATAACATTCAAGTGTTAAAATCATGGCAAATTCCATGTCATGGTAAAAAAACTTGTCATTATCAATCTTCCAAATGCCTGGAATCAAAACGTGATGCCATATGCTTCTGTAATTTCAAACAGCCCCAAACTTGGAAATGCCCCCCACAAATAAACAACCCAACTAATATCAATCTCCCACAGTTCTGAATCAAACGTAATGCCTATGTGTGGATGTACACAGAGACTGGCCACCAACTACTCAAATGGGACGCATGCACAAATGCACATTACAAGAAAAAAATCAAGTGGCTCTGTAATTTGAACCACCTCCTTTTCTAAGGAAACAGTCCCAAACCTGGAACATTCCCACCCAACTAATATATTTTTTGGAATCTACACACCCTTAGCGTACGTTACAATGCCATGCTTTCATACAGGCATGAAGTATTCCAGACCCACTGATCCAAACCCTTTTTTAGAGGTTTTGTGAAAAAAATAAGATGATTCAAGGGTTGAAAATCCTTACCTATAACCCTTTTGAAACGCAAACATGTTCTGTAATTTGAACAGCCTATCAACTTGGAATACCCCCACAACTAATATTTTTTGGAAGCTATACACTCCTTCAGCTACGTGATGGTATCATGCTTTCGTATATACATGAAAATCCAGACCTGTTTATTCATAGAACTCTGTGCTTTTTAGAGATTTTGTGAAAAAATAAAATAGGAGGACTCAATGGTTTAAATCCTACCTAAACCCACTTGGCAAGTAAAAAAACCCACTAAACGGCATCTTCCACATGTCCTGAATCAATGGTATGCCATGGGTGGTGCAAACAGAGCACGGGGCCACACTAGCATCAAATGGGATCCATGCGCAATTGCAATTACAAAAAAAAAAACGCCACAACCCACCCCCACACACCCTATCCCCACTCCCTCTTTTTAGTGTTATTTTAGTGAAAAGCATTTAGTACAGAGAGTCCCACAAGTTTTGCACACTTTTTACTGATCCTAAAAAATTCAATCCGGTCTTTTTTGGTACCTCTGCGCAAAATTCCTACTAAAATAGGCTTAGTTTCCCTTGAAAATCGAAACAAATAATATTATTTGCGTTTACTTTAGCGATTCACCGGGACACTTGGGAGCTTGAGAAGATAATTTTTTTGCTAATTTATAGTTTTTATGGTAAAAAAAAAAAAGGTGTGTGTACATTTATATTTTTTTGTGTGCATTTCCCCTTTTTTTTTTGATCATTCCCAAAGATGTCCATCGAATCATCTCAGGAATATAACCGAACTGGAATACGGGCATAAATGCCTTTAATATTAATCTCCTTTATATTATATAATATATTATCTTCATAGGAGATGCCTTGAGTTTTTAGGAGCTACCAATGAGTGGGGGGTATAGGATATTACATATAGGAAAGGTGTATATATGTTGTGTATGTGTACTGTCTCACTATTACCATTTAAATGACCACCATACATGTATATAAAGTATAGCTAACTTATACAGAGACAAAATATCCAACAAAATATATACCTTACTTACAGAGCTGAGATGCCTATTTTAAAATGGGATAGTCAAATTGGGAGGTTAAACCACACCTCTGGCACTCCATGGTGTCTCCATGTAAATACTGAAAAGAAGTGTAATGTCAGTATAATAACATCCGTTTTAAACATGTGATAGCCTTAGCCAATCTAGGTACCTGGGAAGGAGAAATATGTGTTTATATGTTGCATTATTTGGGCAATGTTTTATAATAACATAAGGCTGTGAGGTACTTTTCTGTTATAAGAGTCTCTATTTAATTTATACTCGTGGGAGCTTTTAGAGCTCCTTTAACAACCCACCTGTCCATAAACTATTTAGCCAATCATTGTCCTGTGCTGTCCTAACCCCATAGTGACTGTAACTTCCGGAACTTGCCTGTGGTAACACAAATAAGTATGAAACTACAATAATCTGGATCGTGTGTAGGATCTCAGGTTGCCCAATGGTTCTGTTTTAGCTTGAACTGCACATTGTGTCAGGGATTGCCTGGTTTCTGTTTCATCAGCACTGCGGTTTTATTCCAATAATTAGACCCTCTAGTCTACTGTCAGCAGATTGAATAGGCAAGGGAGGGTAAGGTTTAGTAGGATATATAAGAATCAGGAGCACCTACTACTTCAGTGAACACTTCTTTATTTGTCAAAAACACAGCATACAACGTTTCGGGACTCTAAGTCCCCTTCCGTCGGTATAACTGGCAGTAAGTGCATAAAACCTGAGGAAAGGGGCCATGTCCGCAACGTTGTATGTCTGTTGTTTTTTGCACCATTAAATAAGTGTTCACTGAATAGGTGCCTCCTCGACTCTTTATATTTGCTGAGATATTGACAACCAACCGCTGGAAGTTAGGGGGCCTGAGATGACTGCACCTACCACTTGTCTGGCTCATTAGCCAGCCGCGGTGTGCCATTGTACATTTTGAACTTCTTGTAATTGTAGTAAGTCGTGAAATCCTGCTGCCTAAAGTTAACCTATGTAATTTCTTCTCTATTCCAATACTAGGAACTGCTTCCCGTGGACGTTTGACGTAGGTTTTCATTGGGATATTTAAAAAAAAAAAAAAAAAGCTGGATGAGTCTCTAAAAACAGGATGTTGCTGTAACTGGTATTGATAACATAAGTTGAGTTGCTCAGTGGATATTTCTGAAATTCCACTTGGAGTTAGGAAGGAATTTTTTTCCCCTTTCACCAATTCTAGTGTGTTTTTTTTTTTGCTTTCCTCTGGATCAACAAGTTAGGCAGGAATTGTTGGTATAGCTGAGAAGGTTGGACGGACGGATTTGTCCTTATTCAACCTCAAATACCCTACTTAACGAGTTGTTGCCACCCATGGAGGGACAGTACGGAGCTGCAATAATGGGGTAGAGGTTCTCCAATTTTTAAAAATTCTAATAATGATCTTTGCTTTAAGGAACACTTCAGTATAAGGGACTATATTTTATTCCCATGGACACACACCAATGGTGTGTTGGTGTGGTAAATTAACACCATAGTTTACCATTTAATAAGAACGTTAAAGGCATCCATACCCTACTCCATCTGTAATATGTTTTCTTCCTATAACTTTTACAAAACCTGCCCTGTTCCTATAACCACAGAGATTGGCTGTGCCATTTGCATGCCTGACAGCACTTTGGACCACCCCCTCCGACTTGGCCATGGTTGCAGAGTGGCACACTAGCTGATTAGTTACTAGTCGGGGTGAGCTCTATATAGTCCCACGGAGAGTGGGCATGCATACTAATGTGTATCCACTGACACTCCAGCAGGCAGAATCTTCTAAAGTCAAATTATTCATAAGTTTCGGCCCACCTATCTTTTTAATGGTCAGATCAGATAAGTTACCACCTTTTAATTTATACAATATCCATGGTAGTGCCTAGGGACATGTCTAATTCCTCTTTTGGTACCATATCATCTTCTGTCCTTCCTTTTTGATTAATTTTCCTATCCGAAATTGCCCTGGGTTTAAATCTAAATACTAAGCCGCACATAAAGCCAGAACTTCAACAATTTTTTATACCCCAGAATCTGCCAACAACCCCCTAAAAAACAGCAATAAGCTATAAATACTACATCAGTATAATTGTGTTAATAATGTACTCCTGTTAGAACAAATGAATTAGCTGGTGATGAGTCAGTATCAGACCACACCTCCTCCACCAGTCACATGCTTCCTTGCTTAATCGTCCTGTTAGAAGGCATTGCTAGAGATTAGTTAATGGGTGTGCCCAACTGTAACAAGTTTAGCTTCCAGAGCTAATACTGATCATGTGCAGAACTAATCGGTGACCAAACTGTTATACTAGAACTCTGTGAAGTAAAGCAAAAACGCTTTTATTTATGTAATTTCCAAAGCACCCGTTCTCAAAACGAAGGTCAACACAGATTACTGGTTTTTATCTCAAGGTGTTCTACCTTCTGGTTCAGCATTGTTCTGTGGCCTTTAGTTGTCCTTTAACATCATCTAAAATGGACGTCACGGACACCGAACAGCTAAGTACTACTTCCGACATAAATACAAACTTGTCAGCCAAGATCTTTAAGGCTCATCATGAACATATAAAATATGTCACCGTTTTTAACTTTTACATCCGCATTAACCTCATAACTTGATGTAAAATCATAATCTTTCAGATTACTTTTCAACTACAACTCCCAGCACCCCAACATGGGATGGATGACTAGTGGCTTTACTATTAAATATACAGTGGACTGCTACATTAATGTCCAGTCACACTGTGGGCACTGTTAGAATGGTACCAGTAACCCAGTGTGCACTATTAAATGGTACCAGTCACACTGTCGGGCACTTTCTTTCCATGAGTTCTATAATTCCCCCACAACCCCACAGTGTCTCACGTTGTTCCATTCCCTCGCTGTCCTGAGATACACCAGTTAGAAGAATACGTGAGTTGCATTCCTCTACTTCCTACTTGGCTGTCAATCAAATCCCTGTGACGTTATCCCCCCCCCTCCCTCTCTGTAATACACAGAGAATCACAGCATTAGAACAGGGATAGAGATAGCTTTCAGGTAAGATAGAAATGCTGCACTTGAACCCCCCCTTCTTGATAGACTTCACTGATTGATGATGGGTCACAAAGAAGAGAGATCTAGCAACTGATACGTGAGCTCCTCTTTCGTGTCTCCAGGACGAGCTTGCTTTCTATGGCCACTGTGCTTGGGTCTGTTTTTCAAAATGTTGAGCTTTTCTCCTACTGCACATGATAAGCTTGTCTTTTAGCCGAGTTTGGAGACATGAGTAGGTAATCGGGAGGGTGAAGGTGAGGGCTGCAACAATCTGCACCATGGTTATAGGGCATGTCCACCCTTAAACACTGAACTTTTAATAGCTGCTCCCCATGTCTGGATCCCAACGCTGATAGTATTTTGAAGAATGTTGAGCTTTGTCTCCTACTGCACATGATAATCTTTGTCTGTTAGCCGTAGTTTAGACATGTAGGAGGTATCGGATGGGGAAGGGGGGAGGTCTGCACACATATCTGCACCAATGTGTTAAAGGGCATAGTCCACCCTAAAAATACTTTTACTATTTGCTCCCCCATGGTCTGGTACCCCAACCGCATGATAGTTTTTGCTAAAATTGCGAGAATGCAAAGAGGGTCGGGAACCGGCAGTCGCTCTGTGGATTGGCTAGCGGACAGCCAGCACGAGCGGCTGCCGGTCACTTCATGCACGGAGGAAAGATGAGAGGGTAAGTACGAGTTTGGGGAGCTTTTGCAAAATACTAATCATGCGGTTTTGGCTACCAGACATGTGGGGCATCATATTAAAATGTATTTTATGCTAGGTGGAGGGAGAGTAAGACGGGAGTGAGGAGGGAGGGTGGAGGATGGGTAGAATCCCTTGCAGTCGCATGACAATATTCTACCGAGGCAAGGTACAGGCCGATCCCTGCTAGCCTCCGTGGTGACTGTTTTTGGGACTTTAGGGTGGTTCTACAGGAGAACCCTCTGGAGCTGGGATTGAGTAAGGATTATTTACACTACACTACATGGTGTGGCCCTTCTGGGGGGGATTCTATTTTTTGGGGTGGCACATGCCTTTCAACCATATCACTTACCGAGATAGTAGCTAGGCAGCACAGAGTACAACATTACTTTAACGTTGCACAGGGGCAATGTGTTTTTTTTCACAGATAGATGCCCTGTTGCACTATTATATGTAAAAGTTACACTATAGGCACTATTAATGTACCATTCAACAACTGTCCGCAATATATAATGTCCAGTCCCACGGTAGGCAAACGTAATATGTCCCGTCATAACTGTTGGCACACTTATATGTCCAGTCCCCACACTCACTTTTGTCAAAATTTATGTACCAGTCCCGTTGTGCAAAACTTATATATCATTTCTGTAGAACAATTGTAATATATGTACCAGTCACTTGTGTGCAACCTCTATTACCATTCATTCTGAGGGCCCTAATCTCCAATCACACTGTGGGCAATATTATAAATTAACCGGTCACACTGTGGGCATTATTATTGTACCACTATTAAATCTAACCCAGTCATTACTGTTGCACGATTAAATCGAACAGTCACATTTTTGGACACCCATTATATGTCCAGTCTCACTGTGGGCACTATTTTAGGTACCCATCACACTGTGGGCACTATATTGTACCTGTCACACTGGGGGCACTATTATGTACCCCGCACCCCCCAGATTGTACCAATCACACTGTGGGCACGTTGATTTTAACCAGTCACACTTTGGCCCTATTATATGTACCAGTCACATACTGTTAACTATTATTGTAAATGCAAAAACTTGGAGGAGCACACTATTCATTTCCCGTGTTTATTTTCACACATAAGGTGTGCAAACCCTTCCATCCACCTTATATCCCCTTAATCCCACCCACTTGTGATGTGGCAATAAAGTATCATGTTATCAATTAGAGCGTATATCAAGTCTAAATAAACAATCTATTCTTGTCACCAGAACTGGTTTAATACCTGACTTTATAACCAACTTTTTTGCATTTGCCATATTGCTGACTTAAGTGAGGGCTGGGAGGATTGCACCATTAACTGATGCCCCGTGGCCAAAGAAGTGGTGCGGAGTGGTACTTCCTGAAAGTCTGGATCACTATTTTAT
Organism: Hymenochirus boettgeri; assembly: GCA_019447015.1. Taxonomy (NCBI): domain Eukaryota; kingdom Metazoa; phylum Chordata; class Amphibia; order Anura; family Pipidae; genus Hymenochirus; species Hymenochirus boettgeri. Next base: position 12,801 of record JAACNH010005309.1, on the reverse strand, counting down.
TTGGGACCTGGTGTCTGTACCAGTCACACGTTGGCACCATTATATGTACCAGTCACCCCGTGGCACTATTACATGTACCAGTCACACCATGGGCAACCAGTAACTATAACTCTGTAGATCTGTGGGCACCACTTCATGTACGCATACACTTAAAAATAACAGACACCTAGATAAAGAAATTGGGCCTGTTGTACATCCATATTAAGTTGCCACTAGAGACCAAAAATATAATAACAATACAAAAAACGAATTCTAGTGCACAAAACAATTCCTAATTGATATGGGGATACCTCCATAAGGTTGCTACTACAACGTCCTGCTAAACCCTGGATCACATACAGCAAGTAATTCTAAGTTGATGGGCCAAGTATTTTAAAGCCCAGTCCCATGTTCAAGGTTGCTTTCTTAACTACTGGGGTCCTAACATACCTGGTAGTACTTGCCTTTGTTGATTACATAGCTGACGCTTTCTGCTTGTGTGGCCTGTGCTTGAAGCTGACCTCTGTTTTAAAGCTCCAAACAAGCACCTGACCTAACTCTGGGTGGAGTACAAGTTCCCAGAGCTTGGTCAAACCTTCCTGTAACACACAATATATTAGAAATTTGGGCTGTTGACATCATATTAAAGTGCAACTAGAGACCAAAATATACAATAGCTCCAAAAACAGAATTCTAGTACACAATTCTAATTGCTATTGGCTACCTCCATAAGGTTGCTACTACAAACAGTCTCCTAAACCTGGATAAATAAAAGCAATGAGTTTCAATAATTGGGACAAATTATTTTAAGCCCAGTCACCACGTCAAGGTTTCTTTCTTTAACTGGTCCTTGGGTTGGCTACTAGCTGACAAACGCTTCTCCTGTGTGGTTTGGATGGCTTGAATCTGACTCTCTACTCTCTACACAGTCCACCATGTCAAGCTGAGCTGTCAGCCCTGTAGCAAAAAGGCAGGTACCAGTAGGGTATACCCAGTTCAAAAAGCAACCTTGACAATGTGACTGGGCTTAAAATAATTTGTCCAACTTATTGAACTACGTTCTTTATTTATCCATGGTTAGCAGGCTTTTGTAGTATCATCTTTATGAGGTATCCCAAGAGGCATTAAAATTGTTTTGTGGCACTAGAAATTCTATTTTTTGTATACCAGACACACTGTCTGCAAACTGATATGTACAGTCCACACAGTCCTGCAAACTTCTATGCACCCGACCAGTCACACTCCTGTGGCAAACATTTATGTACCAGTCAAACTGTGGGAAACTTTATGTACAGGTCAAACTGTGGGCAAACTTATATGTAACCATTCCCACCACTGTGGGACACACTTGTCTGTTGCCAAAGATAGATTGTTTGAGCGATAGTGATAAAGACTGCAGGAAGAGAGAATGTAAATATAGAAATAGAGACTGCAAGAAGAAGAGAGATGTGACAGATACCGATGAAAAGAGGGACTGCAGAGAAACATAATTGAACAATAAAGGATCGGACTGGCACAAGAGATAGAATTTTAGCGATAAAGACGGCGCTCCCTGTTGCATTGTTCAACGAATAGGTCCATAGAGATCACCTGGTACATGCTTAAGGTTTGAAAGAAAAGAATTTCATGCATATTCATGTTATGAAAGGTTTCCTTTACTTGAACGATGAAACTGTTTGAAACGGACGGTCCTTCTAAGTAGAGGTAGTATGGCAAGTTTCACTTAATGCTTTAAAAATGGCCTTGAGAAGTTTCTTCTAAAACTAAAATAATAACTACTGGTATTAAATTTATTTACTGTAGATCTGGTCTTGATCCAGGGATACTGTCCGATTGCCGATTCGAAAAGCAATCGGAAGCGGTTTTTTTTTTTTGCCTTCCTCTGAATCCAAACTGTTAGGAAGGTTAAAAAAAGTGTCGGGTGGACTTGATGGATTTATGTCTTTATTCAACCTCCAATTACTATGTTTAATCTACTGGCATGAAAAGAATTAGAGAGGATAGAGATTGCAGGAAGAGAGATGTGAGATAGGATAGAGACGCAAGATAGGATTCGAGACTGTAGAAGAGAAGTGTGTGTGTAGACAGCTACAGGAGAGAGAGTGTGAGAGATAGAGGAATAGAGACGGCAGGATAGAGAGTTGTTTGAGAGCTACAGGTGTAGGAGAGAGAGGAGAGAGATGAAGAGAAAACTAGAGACTGACCAGGAAGATAATGTAAGAAATAGGAAAGACTGCAGGAGAGAGAGAAGTGAAGGATATAGACTGCAAGTGAGAGAGGAATTGAGAGAGAGGGAATAGAGACTGCAGGAAGTGAGAGAGCGTGAGATAAGGGATGGATTGGAGACTGCAGGAGAGGAATGAGAGAGATATATACTGTCAATGTAGAGGATGTAGATAGGGAATAGAGACTGCAATAAGAGGATAGAGGAATTGAGCCTGAAGGAAAGAAGAGTGAGAGAGGATTGAGACTGAAGGCGGGAGACACAATGAAAGAAAAGGAATAGACGCAGTAAAGAGATACAATGTGAGAGAGAGAAATAGAGACTGAAGGAGGGCAGAGTGTGAGAGATAGGAATATAGACTGCGAGAGACAGAGGGTTGAGGCCGATAGGAATAGATAACTGCAAGGAGACAGAGAATGTGATGGATAGAGGATAGAGACCTGCATGATAGAGCGACTAGAATGTGTGGGACCTTTTACCATCTGTTCTCCTGTATAGGACCCTGTGCTGTCTGATCGTACTGTGTGTGACCTTTACTGTGCTGTTCTCGCTGTAGTGGGCCTTACTGTCGTTTTCACTGTATGGGACGTTTACTGTCCTGTTTCTCACCGATTGCACTATTGCTCAAGCCCAAACGATACTATCACTTATCATCTTCTTAGTAGTAGTCGCATGATTTTTGCGAAATAGATCATGCCAGACAAATTTTAATTGGTTTTTTATGAAAAGTGAGTAGAAGTTTAGATTCAGGCACAGCTGGTGGGATGTTGGTATCTTGGGATTTTTGCAAAAAGCCTTTAGACTGTGCCACCTAGGAGACTAATGTATAACTGAGACTGTTGGCTTGAAGAACTTTGTTTCATGGATAGAAACTTGTTATTGGCCCTCAAACAGAGAGTTGGTGTTAATGGAGCTACATCTATGGGGGCTAAAGTTCTAGAAAGGCGGAGTTCCTCAGGTTCTGTACTGGGCCGCTTCTGTTTAACTGTTTATAACTGACTTAGAAGGGGGCATTAGAGAGCAGGTCTCTGTGTTTGCTGATGACCTAATTAATGCATAGCTTTGAAACGTCCAATGATGTTGCCAATGCTGCAAGCAGACAGAATATTATCAAATGGGCACAGAATTTCAGATGAGCTTCAATGTTATAAATGTAAGTTGATGCATTTTGGATTTAAGAATCCCCTGTTCCACCTACAAACCATAAATAACTCTTTGTTAAGTGCATCTGAAATGGGAAAAAAGATTTGGGGGGTTCGGGTAGATAACAGACTTAGCTGTAGCAACAATGCCAGGTAGCAAACACTAGCTAGCACGATATTGTCTTGTATAAAGAGGGGAATGATCAGAGAGAAATATTATTATCCCTCTTACAAGGCACTGGTAAGGCACATTTGTAGTAGTGCGGTGCAGTTTTGGAATCCCATATACAAAAGTGACATCTTGGAAATTGAGGCAGTTCAGAAGAAGGGCAAAACTAAATAATAATGGGGAATGGAGGGGCGTAAATAATGCAGGCAGATTAGACCAATTAGGGCTTTTACATTGGAGAAGCGGCGGTTCGTGGGGACATGATACCCTTAGACAAATATTTAATGGCCCTCAGTGAACTCTCTGGTAGCATTGTTCACATAATTAGGTCCTCAGAGGACCTCGTGGACAATCCTTTAAGTTGGAAAACGAAGTTTCATCTTCAATTTAGGAGATGTTTTTTTTACCGTGAGCACGTTGAAACTGTGGACTGTCTTCCAGCAAGGTGTTAAATGTCAATTCATTGAATAACTTTAAAAAGGCCTTTGATACGTTTCTAAAAAACTAAAAAATCTTGAGAATTACTGGTATTAATGCATATAGAATATGGTGATCCAGGGATACTTTCCGCTTGCCGTTTGGAGAGTCAGGAAGGAATTTTTTTTTCACCCCCTTTTTAGTCTGGGGTTTTTTGCCTTCCCTTGATCACTGTTAGTTAGGTTAAAAAAAAAAAAAAAAAAAAGGATAGGTTGGACTTGATGGACGAATTCTTTATTCACCTTAATACTATGTTACTATAATGTTACATGTTACTATGTTACTATTCTGCAAGGTGGCATTTTTTTTTTATAGTTTAACTTCACACTAAAGGTAATCAATATTTTCAAAGGCAGTTCATATGGTTGGTCCTCGCTTTTAAATAGTTTTTTAGGTTAAGACTAGGTTTAGATTAATTTAGTTAGTTTAGGCTCTACTAAAAGCTTCTGCTTAAATTGGTGGCGGCTTACAAATCTTTTGGCCAAAAGTTTATTCTTCAGGAATTATGGTGGCATAAATGGTCTGTGTTTGAGGCTGTATAAATAAATACCTCAGTGATGCCAAGTTTTCCCATGACTAGCTGTGCCCACCCGCAAGCACGCCTACAGACCATGCCCATCCTGTTTCGCATGCGTGCGCTAACGATATGGCGCCCATTAAAAAAATTCTCAGGTGCAAAAACCCTCGCGACACCCCTGTTATAATAGTCCTTTATTTTCAGTTTTCCCAAACAAATGTTAATTTGCTAATGGAAAACCAATATTTCTATCATTCAGTGTACATATTGTTAGGCTACATACCCTTTGTCAATACATTATATACGTCCCGTAAGATTGCTATATAGGGGTTTAAATATATAGTTTTGTCTCCTCCTCTCTCTCTCCTCCTCTTTACCCACCTGTTTGGAAGCAGATTAAACAACGAATGAGTCAACAATACGTGACACCAACTTACAAGGACACCAATACACAGGCCTGGTCAAATATACAAATTGTACAACCATAACAGGGCCCCACCTGATTACTGCATATAATTTTTGTGGGGAACTGTTTTTGTACACTGTCTGCATTGTGCCAACCACTGGGTGCCATTCTAACCCATAAATCAGCCAATCATACATTGTGCATATCGTACTGGGTAATCCACCTTTTCTCCTTGTTTTCTTTTTATGTTTGTTCTCTTATTAAGCCTTAGGGGGCTTCTACTGAAATAGAGATTAAAATCCTCCGTCCTTGTACCTGCATATGGATCCCCAATTAGACGCCGTATCTCTAAACCCGGCCCAATTTTGCCAAACCTCTTTTTTAACTGATCCATTTGAATGGGGTAACTAGAGAGTGGACTGATGGCTAGAACAATTTGAATGGGCAGCCACGTATAAGTTGGGATGAAGGGTGCTCGCGTGCAGTCCTTTTGCTTAGTGGTAGGCCAGGCAGATAAACAGGATTTACTGTAATACTGAATAAAAAGCATTATCCAGTTATAAAAATTGCTCTGAAGCTATTTTTTTTTTAATTAGATCGGTATAAAGAAGTATATAAAGGATAAATCCATTCTTTAGTTAACTGGGAATGAGAAATATTTGTTTATACATAGGATTATTAGGGCAATGCTATGATAACATGACACTGGAGGTACCTTCTGTTATAATATATGAATACCATCACTACTGGGTCTCTGGAAGATGGTGACTGTCGAGCACATAATTTCCATTTTGCACCAACGGCCTAGCTTTTTGCCAGTATATATATCTATGAGTTGTTCTGTCTTTTTTTTTCATTTAGTACAATACATGTCATCAACCAGTAATTTCCAAAAAATTAATATCTATTGAATCATCAGTTTCAGAGCAACATATTCTATTTTCAGGTTCGCATTTCATGAATGATTTTGTTAGTACCCTGATAATTCATTTGCCGAAGGTGAATGTTGGGAGAGTGATGTCCATTTGTTTTCATCTGTATTTTTTCAGTAATCGTTTCAGTTCAGTATAACATTTATAAAAAGAGTTTAATGCACCCCCCCCATCCTTAAACCCCTTCATTGGGGGCAGAACATGCAACTTTTTGTGTCACTTACATTTTGAAAAATCCGATTGTGAGCAGGTTTATTTTCCATACCCCATATTTTGTCATTTGCATATATGTTTATTATTCATTTTTGGATTTTTATAGCGCTCATCTTTCACAATAGCGCGTTACAATTACAGTATAATTCCCAACAGCGGCCCATGCCCCTGCACAAAGAGCTTACAAGCGAAGAGCACATTTATTTGACAATACACCTATCATAGATGGTCTTTTATGATTGTGGGGTAAACCGGAGTGCCTGGCGGAAACCCCGCAAGCACGTGGAGACATACAAACTCCTTGCGATGTTCCCAAGGGGGACTCAATCTCAATGACTTCAGCGCTGCTGGCATCAATTTCTAACCACTGAGCCACGGTGCTGCCCAGATATGAACCCATTTAGAATGTGTCAATAACCATAAAAAAAATAAAAAAATAAAAACAGTGTTGTAGTTCAAGTTAATTTCTTTTATTAGGTAGAATGGTGAGCATTAGTTATTTCATTCAGTGATTAAATGTTTTTTTCCCCTGCAATTGTTTTAGGTTCTTGGCTGTTCACCCTTCTTGGCACCTGTCATTTAATAAACGGATGTTTGAGAGTGAGAAAACACAAACACGGCAAAGGAAAGGGGTGCTTTCACTTCCTGATGCATAACCTTCTAATTCCTTCCTGAATCGGCACCTGGTTCTGAGGTTGTCTATAGAGATAAGCGAACATTTTTAAAAAAACAAACCCAGTTTTGGGGTTACTTTCTTGTTTGTTTTTCTTTCTATTTTTTTTTGTTATGTTACTATCCTGTCATAAAGGCCCGATGCAGTAAGAATATTATTTTATTACTATTTTTGGCTTTATATAGCCCCAACATCGTTCCGTAGGTTTTACAATTACATGTATACATTCACATCAGGAAGGCCGCCCCGAAAGAGCTTACAATCAAAGCAACTTGTCTACACATCAACCTGTCAAGTATGAACTTTTTGATGTGGGGGAAGCGGAGTGCCCTGAGGAAACCACGAAAGCACGGGGAGAACATAAAACTGCCTTGCATATGGTTTCAAATGGTGGAAGTAGAACTCGGTAGCTAACCACTGAGCCACCGTGCTCAGAATACAAAGTTTGGCCTATTCTTTAAAAAACCAATCAGAATATTCCTCTAATGGAGTAACTCTGATTGGTTTTTAAATGAGACATCTGATTGGTTTCTACATATTAACTAACATTTGTAAACGTTTGCAACTCCTATAGCATGTATGTAGGAATCGAAGGCCCAAGAAAGAATCTCATAAAATCATTAAAATAATCTTCTTCTTGGCTTTCGTTTGTTCTATCTTAGCATTCCTAAATTGATTCTGGAAGTAATTTTTTTTATGTTTTTACTAGCAAGTATGTGGCTGTGCCCAATTTACCAACAAATACCAGCCACAAAGGTCAGATTAGAGTCTGAAAGTCCCGTAAACCACATCCGCTTCAGCAGATGTGTTCCATAACCGCAACCACCCAACATGCAAGTAGCCACCCTCAACCCAACCGCATCTAAATTAGACAGACCTGCAATCGACTCCCAACCCACTTTTTGATCTGGCCTTTCACCGCTGGCAACCCTCACCCAAAATTTTAAAGGAAATGTTCACTCACTTGCAATAGTAACTATGTCCTTTTCTACACTTGATTGAAGCCAGGGAAGTTAAAGGGTATGTCCCCTAAACTTACTATTTTTGATATAAGATTCCCCATGCCTCTGCCCAGCCCCAATCGCCTATTTAATATGTTTGAGAAAGCCCCCCAAACTCTAAAACCTCCCCTCTCGCCACCTCCCGCCTCTGCTTGCGAGAAATGCAAGCAGTTGGCGTGACGGCAGCCGCTCTGTGATTGCTGAGCGGCAGCACTCACGGACGTGGCCTGCGGCAGCTCTCACTGTCTCGCGGAGGAAAATGAGAGGTAAGTAAAGTGTGGGGAGCTTCTAATAATAAATATAGCGGTTGGGGCTGGGCGGCATGGGGAATCTTTATATATTAAGGCTTTAAAATCGGGAGGAGGGAGGGAGAGAGAGGGAGGGGGAGAAGGGCCATAACGCATTCCAACTTCTCCCGGAGCCGGTGGAGTGCAGAGTCCTAATATGGCCTGCGATCCTCCGGGGTCGTTTTTGGGACTTTGGGGGTGTGAGACTACAGGGAATCCTTATGGTCTGGGAGTGAGGTAAGGATTACACTACACCTCATAATGGGGCCAGTAGTTGGGGGATTATAGTTTTGGGGTGGACATGCCCTTAAAGGAGCTATCCCTTACCCCCCCGTTCTCAATCAGTTTATAGCCCCAAAAAACTGGTTTTTTTTATAATACAGTACTATATATACTGTACTTACCCTTTTTAAACAATGTGAATCATGTAATGATTTTTGTTCCACTTCTCACGTGTACACCACTTTGTATTGGTCTTTCACATGGAACTTCCAATAGAATTTCTTCATGGTTTGTGGCATCGTGTAAATGTGAACAAATGTGGAAAACTTCAGGTGGCTGATACGTTTGCCAACCACTGTATATCTGACTGTCAACATTGCCTTAATATTCTATATATTATATACCAGGCTGATGGTTACCTCCTCATATCTTTAAATAAGAACAATCATTAATGCAACCCAAACATGGTCTGATTTAGTGGCTTGCTTGCCTCTCTGTGTAAACGGAGCATTCATGGAAATTATCCATTTGCTCAATAGTGTCCGATACTGACAATATTCAGCAAATGTGAATAGCCCTCTTGTAGTGTGACAGCCTCTGGTTTTTGAAAGACACTATAAAATAATGTATCACACAAATGTGGATTTCTCATAAAACAGAACCGTCCGGCTGGGTAACAACCACGACTACACTTTTTTGCAACTGTTATGTAGCTTCCGTGGGGACAAAGCACTGTTGGTCCAGGCGAATGTCCCTATGGGACCGCATGATCCACGGTGATTTTCTACCTGTCCAATGCCATTCTTTCTGATATGCAGTAAAATCACTTATTAAATAGCTGACAAACTTAGTAAACCTGATTGGACTAGAGTATAAGCCAAGGTATAAATTATTGACCACTATTGGCCTTGATTCAGTATTGATTTTAGGCTTAATTGCCCTTTAACTGACCCTAACTTATTGGGTGCCAATCTAGATAAGCCAAATCCACTGACCCCCATATGCCTGCACTCCAAAAGTTTGGAAACTCACCTGACCAGCATACTTTGGTGCTGGGAAATGTAGTTTCTAAACATCTGGAATTGGCACGGTTTAACAACTGCCCAATCTAAGAAGAGGCACTTTGTCTTACCTGCTTCACGTAAGGGGATTCAGTCCTTCCTTTCCACTTCTTCCATCCTCCATTATGGTATGTTCCGGGTTGAGAGGTGGCAATAACTTACATTCCCTACCTCCCCCCTTCCCGCGACGGTTGTAGCACTCGCGGCTATAACGTGCTGCTCGCACTGCTGCGCCTCCCGTTTGCCGAAAGTGAATGTAAGTCTGCCTGTGACCTAATATAAGGCGAGTTCGCTGTTAGCTATTTAAAACCTAAAAACCTCGGCTTACTCGATTCTATAATGGTAAAATGTAATTTGATAATGATCCAAAGATAATAGACTACTTGGATGTATTTGGTCCTGAAACTTCCTACTGTGGTGGTTTGGGTGTAACCCTTAGGAATTCCTCCCCCCTTGAAAATCCTGTGCTTGCCCCTGGTGTTTGGGCAGTACTGGATTCACTATTTTTGGAACCTCATGTAAGTCAGCACTCTTTAGCGATCCTTCTTTCAAAGGGATTTTCTGTTTTAATGGGGTTTGTCTGTTTTAAGGGTGAGCGTTAAGAAACAAAGCGTTTATACTGTGGTTTGGGCAGTCAGTAAAATGTACTAACCTTAGCACTTTTATTTCTGGAGTGTGCCTGTGTAAGTAATAATCACTTGTGTGTTGTTTGTTTTTTTTCTCTTGTTCTTTTACTACTTACTGCTTGAATAACGTAGTAGGATTGTTTAAAGGAACTCTAAATCACTTACTGTTTCTAAAATAAACACTTTGTGTTCCATGCATTTTACCTGTAGGGGGGGCTGGTGAGAGACACAGTAAAGAGCATTTTTTTTTCCCTTTTCTCTCTGAATTGGAGGGAGTGTAGCTAATTGGTTTAAATTGGGCTGTTTGAACAACTTTGGTTTAAACCTCAATTTAGTCATTTCTCCAGAGCGATCTTCTCAAAGGGATTTTCCTGGTTTAAAGGGGGTTTGGTCTTTTTTAAAGGGGGAGCATTAAGAAACAAGCGTTTAAGAACAAAGCGGTTTAAGAACAAGACTGCTTTTTTCTCTGTGTGTATGGCTGTTCTCTTGTGTTGTTTGCGTTGCCCTGTGTATTGCATTTAGTATGGACAGTTTTGTTGGGGCCATGCATTGCATCCTGCCGCATGTATGGGATCCTAGAGCAGCCGCCCCAAGGGACCTATGTAGCTGTCAGATGTGGTGGGTTTGCCCATTTTGAATCTGAGGTCCGAATCTAAAGGAACACTTGCAGCATTGCAGGCCCTTGAAACAAATCTTGGATTGACTTACTGGCAGGGGCCAGTAAACGAGGGTGGAATTGGGGCACAAACATAATAAGTGGAAAGGAAGATGATGTTGTAAGGGTCAAGTAGGGGACGAAGGTTAGGTCGATCCAACAGATTTGTCGTGTTGGGTGAAAAATGTGGAGTACGATGGCTCGAAGTAGCATGTATGGAGGGGCCGTTCCTTTGAGCACCCAGGGGATGGCCTCTCCAGTTTCAAGGGAGGGAGAATTGGGGGCTAGGAAGGATAAGCAGTGGTAGTGGTAGGGACTCCATTATCAGAAGGGTAGATCTGTCGGCCTACCCTACATCCTAACAGTGTGTTCTCTGCCCTTGGCTAGCATAGGTAGGAAGTAATCAATTGATAATCTAAAATGTAATGTTACAATTCAATCAAGAAGTCTTACTGGAAAATCCGGGGAACTAGAACTAATAGCTTTAAAGGAAGGTAATGAATGTGATTGTATGCAAATCATGGCTTCATGGCTAAATGATTCACACGACCGGACAGTAATATTGACGGATACTCCTTATTTAGACCTGACAGCGTTAGAAGAAAGGAGGAGGAGTATAATGTATTCAACAGGCATTGAAGACAATTTAAAAGATGGACTAGATGGGGGCGTAAACATACGGCAGAAACACATGGTGTGGAACGTGTACAGAAGCAAGAAGGTAGGTAAATTAATTGTTGAGTTGTATAAACCGGGGCCAAATGCCAGGGAGAAGGTGGAAATGAATCTCCATATTCAGTTGGCGAAGGCTGCGGTATGGGCATATTTTGGGTTATGGGGGATTTTACTACGTGACATAGATTTTAGAGTAGAGGGAACTGCCAGCACCTCAATTCACCTTTTTTCTTCCATCAGATGTAAAGTTCTACTATACAGAACGCGTTTGTTTGGATCTATGACTCTATAACCCTGAGCCATTTGGAGATGACGGTAAGGGAAGCTTAGGGAATAGTGACCATGATACGTGTCATTTATATGGTGGCAAAAACTAAAGTGCACTGGTTAACAAGACTTTAACTTAGTAAAGCTAATTTTGTTGCTCTTCAAGGATCACTCCTTCTCATAGCTGGGGGGGGGGGGGGGGGGGGGGGGGGGGGGAGGGGGGGGGGGGGGGGTGTGATGTTGTTGGGGGGGGGGGGGGGTGTTGTGGGGGGGGTGGGGTGGGGTGGGGTGTGGGGTGGGGGTGGGGGGGGGGGGGGGGGGGGTGGGGGTGGTGGGGGGGGATGTTCTTATTAAACGAAATACTGCGCGAAAAGTAATGTGAACCGACTTGTAAACGGATATTAAACTAATTTTTTTTACATTTCTAAATTTGTACCTTTTAGGGAACCAAGTGTAAAAAAAACTAGGTTCACGCCTGCATGGCTAATGCTCAGCGTACAAAAGGGCAATGGGAAAAAAAGGCTTTTAAAATTTTTAAAACTCAGAAGGACATAACATCTTACAGGGAGTATAAAAGCTGTAATACATAGTGCAAGAAAGCATGGAAACTAGCTAAAATAGAAAGTGAAATACGGATTGCCAACAAAGCGCAATCCTAACATGGTTTTTAAGTATTATAAATGGTAGAAAGATGAGGACTAGCATGTGGGACATTAAATAATGGGGCTGAGATGGTTGTAAAGGATGCCAAAATGCTAAATCTGCTAACCCCTTTTTTACAACATCGGGTTTTCACTGTTGAGAATCCTAGTTCCTTACATAGGGATTGTAAAATCCAGGGAGAATGAGGAAGTATTCAGATTGGTCTGAGGAGGAATAATGGTACGGAACAATTAGACAAAGTTAATATCAATAAAGCCCAGGACGCCTTATAAAGCCCCAAATCAACCTCGGATTTAAAAGTTCGCTAGCCCCAACTGTCTAACCACTTTTTCTTACTTTTCATATCACTTTGGTCTGGGGGATGTGGTGGCCGCGGACTGGAAAATAGCCAATGTATACCTATTTCAAAAAGGTAGTCGTTTACAGCCTGGTAACTTAGACTGTAAGGCCTAACATCAGTGGTACGGAAGGTGCTGGAAACTTGTTACAGGATCATATCCTGACTTTTGGTCTCCATAGCTCATTTTATACGTAAGTAGTCCAGCATGGATTTAAGAGAATAGATCATGCCGGGGCAATTTAAGGTTTTTATGAAGAGCGGTAAGAAATTGA
>JAACNH010005308.1:0-20735 GCA_019447015.1 Hymenochirus boettgeri | reverse complement strand
ACCCAGTGTACCCCACACACCCTGATATATAGCACCCAGTGTACCCCGACACACCCTTTCAGACACCTTAGTCTATAGCACCCAGTATACCCCAACACACCCATTCAGACACCCTGATCTATAGTACCCAGTGTACCCCACACACCATTTCACACACCCTGGTCTATAGCACCAAGTTCACCCTGATACAACCTTTGAGACAACCTTGTTTATAGCACCCAGTGTACCCCCAACACAGCCTTTTTAGATACCATAGTCTATAGCACCCAGTGTACCCCAACACACCCTGGTCTATAGCACTCAGTGTACCACACACACCCTATCAGATACCCTGGTCTATAGCACCCAGTGTACCCCAACACACCCTTTCAGACACTGGTCTATAGCACCCAGTGTACCACACATACCCTATCAGATACCCTGGTCTATAGCACCCAGTGTACCCCACATACCCTTTCAGATACCCTGGTCTGTAGCACCCAGTGTACCCCAACACACCCTATCAGACACTGGTCTGTAGCACCCAGTGTACCGCACACACCCTATCAGATACCCTGGTCTATAGCACCCAGTGTGCCACACACACCCTATCAGACACCCTGGTCTATAGAACCCAGTGTATCCCACACACCCTTTCAGATACCCTGGTCTGTAGCACCCAGTGTACTGCACACACCCTATCAGATACCCTGGTCTATAGCACCCAGTGTACCACACACACCCTATCAGACACCCTGGTTTGTAGCACCCAGTGTACCCCAACACACCCTTTCAGATATCCTGGTCTGTAGCACCCAGTGTACCACACACACACCCTATCATATACATGGCACCGTACTTAAATTATGTCTGGAAGCAAACACACACCCCTAAACACCACAAGGAAGGTACAACACCTACTGACACACCTCACACTTCAACCCTTACCTTTCAGTTTCCATGGCAACCGTATTAAATTATGGTCTGAAATGCCAAATACATACCGCTAAACACTACAACAGACAGGTACACACCCTCACACTCCAACCTTACCTTCCGTTTCATGGCAACCATACTAAATATGGTATGGAATGCAAAAACATACCCCCACACACCCACCACAAAAGGTACACAACTACTGGGACACACCATCCACACTCCAACCTACCTTCCATTTCCATCGGTAACAGTACTTAAAATTATGGTCTGGAATGCAAATACATATCCCTAACACCACCATGGACAGGTACACACCTACTGACACACCCTCACACTCCAAACTACCTTCCGTTTCAATAGCAACCGTACTTAAATTTGGTCTGGAATGGAAACAACACCACCCTAATACCACACAGACAGGACACACCCTACTGCACCCACGCTCACACTCCAACCCTACCTTCCGTTTCCACGGCAACCGATACTTAAATATGGTCTGGAATAAAAATACATTACCCCTAAACCACACGACAGGTACACCACCTTACTGGACATCCCTTCACCACTTCCAACTAACGTCCATTCCATAGCAACCGTCACTTAAATTATGGTTCTGGACTGTAAATACATACCCCTAACACCACACAGACAGGTGAACACACCTACTGACACAACCCTTCACACTCAACCATACCTTCCATTTCCATGGTAACAGTACTTAAATTATGGTCTGGAATGCCAAACATACCCCTAAACACCACTATGGACAGGTACACAAATTCTGGACACCACCCTCACACTCCAACCTTACCTTCCGTTTCCATAGCACCATACTTTAAATTATGGCTGGAATGTAAATACATACCCCTAACACCACACAGACAGGTACGCACCTACTGGACACATCCTCACAATCCAACTACCTTCTGTTTTCAGGTAAACCGTACTAATATGGTCTGGAATGCAAATACATTAACCCCTAACACCACACGGAAGGTACACACCCTTCACACTTCCAACCACCTTCCGGTGCATGGTAAACCGCTATCCCATTGCACGCCAGTTGTTGTTATTGACTATGTATAAATATTGTTTTTTAATCTATTGGCTTTGCTTTCCTATTACTAAGAAATGTCTACGACGTACCAATCAGTATACCGCGCCAGTGAGGTCGGAATCCCACTGCCGTGGATGTGGCTGACGCTTTGTGTGTTCTAGTCCGTTGGGAGTCGGGAGAACATGGATATGGGAGAGAGAAACAAATTTACAGTGATCCAGGGAATACCAGCACAGGAGGCACCACCCCCCAAAAACTCTGCTCCAGCACAGCCAGCAGGGACAGAGCCTGTGCTGGACAGGTGGAATTTCTGTGTTGAGAGGAGTTTGAGTCCCATAAGATGGCTGTGGTGTCGGAATGGTAAGGGGATAAAATGTACACAGAAACCCCCTTGTTGTCAGTCTCCTCCTCATTCCGGATGCAATTAATGGTAAGAAATAAAGATTCTCACGCTCGGATCCTTCCTTTCCAGGTCATGGGGAAACCATCAAGGATTTTATGACCAAAGTCAACGCCATGGACGGACTCCATTAAAACAATGCAAGAGGGAATTTGAAAGCAAAAAAGAAGAAAAGTAAGTAAATTTCTGGGAGCAAATGACTGAAGTCTATGAAGGTCTTTTCACTTCTAATTCTAGTAGATTGGGTGGTTCTCCAATTACCTCCGTTGTCTCCATATTGCATAGAAAACAGGAAAGGTGTCATCCATATTTACACATTTTATGCAGGCTCATTTAATGTCAATTTAATCCGATTTTCTCCTTCTCCCGTAGATGGACATGAAGACATTGCGCGGAGATTCAGGAATATGGAGGCTCAGAGCAAGATCCTCCCCAACATCTCCGAGGCATTGGTGAGACCATTATTGGATCACAGTATGTTGACCTGAATTATTCCAAGATCCCATTGTAGAAACTTACATAAAATCCTGTATTCCAGTGAGGAGACGATGTCTAGAAAAGTCAACGCCCTCCCAGATGCTTCCGATACGATGACATGGGCGACCTTTCATGGAGCCCTCATCCAATGTAAGTGTCCCCAAATTGACAGGTGGTAGACCCGAACTCTGTTATTTAGTTGTGACTGAGGAGGGAGTAATAATATTATATATAGGGAAGCCGTGTTAAAGAGGAAAGGGGGTTACGATTAATATAATTATCATGGTACATGGGGATTGTTTTCATTAACCTTTAGATATTACACAAAAAAAAAAAAAAAAAAAAAAAAAACAAAAAAACCAAACAAAAAAACCCCCCCCCCCCCCCCCCAAAAAAAAACCAAAAAAAAACCCCCCCCCACAAAAAAAAAATATACTGGGTCATTTCCATTTATAAGTGTATCACCTATATGGCTGGGTTCCAGGGGCGTCGTCCGTAACTAGCAGGCTTGGACCTTCCGCAAACTGTAGATGGGGCCCTTTCATGCTTTATTAATATGGCAGTTTCCTAGGGGAGCTGTAACTGTCATAGGTTCGTGAATAGTAAGAGATGGGCCCTGTAGACGCAGTGTTGCTCCGTGGTAGTTACGCCCCTGGCGGTCCCACCTTGCAGTACAATCAGTGGGATATAAAGAGCAAAAAACATTCTTATGGTGAATTTTAAATAAATAAAGACTTTAGGTGCCCTGGACCCTTGTTTGTCCCATTGAAATTATCTGGCTAAGTCTAACCTTAGACATCCAGTAGAAGGGAAGATAATTAATATTATAGGCGGCTTCACCTGCCCCAG
Organism: Hymenochirus boettgeri; assembly: GCA_019447015.1. Classification (NCBI taxonomy): domain Eukaryota; kingdom Metazoa; phylum Chordata; class Amphibia; order Anura; family Pipidae; genus Hymenochirus; species Hymenochirus boettgeri. Next base: position 17,034 of record JAACNH010005308.1, on the reverse strand, counting down.
GAAAGAAACCAAGCGACACGTAAGACACGGCACCTTCATACTTATTAACATGGATTTCCAGGTATCGGAAGGGGAGATGAGTGTGGGACAAGAGAAGGGAGGCTCAGAGCCTCATACACAAGCTGGCCAGCAAGCAGAGAAGATGGAAGAGCTGGCAAGGAGAATGGAGAGATTGGAGGAGGAAATTGAAAAATTAAAAATCAGAGATCAGTTAAGTATATGAATGGGAAACTGATTGATTCATGGGATTTTTGGATATCACCCGGTCACCGTTGCTGTCTTTTTTACATTTTGCATTAAGGGGATGTAAAGGCTAGAAAAGAAAACAATAATTAATGTATTGGCCATATAGCTGAATTACAAATTTCCGCTGTCCTCTTCTGGTTTTACGTCTGTGCATTCATATGATGGCGCGTTCTAAAATACCATGTTGGCAGTGAGAGAATTCTGTAATGGTGATAACGGCACGGTATATTGCAATTACTGCCCCTCTAAATGAATAATGTCATGTTAGGGTGAATATGTACGGTAGAAATGTGCTGGTAGTTTGATCGTGCCCATGATATGGTGAAGTTTATTCACAATCACTGTGTGATTTCCAATTTTCAGAGAAGAAAGTCAATGAAGAAGATTACCCAAAGAAAATACAGAATCTTCGAAAGGACCTGGCCAACATCCCAACCAGAAGGAGGTCTCTGTAATAGATAGAAAAATAGAAATTCTAACCCTAACATCCACTAGCCCCTTCACTGCTATTACTGTGCTCTATTGGCCTCCACAGAAAATCCCACAATGAGGCCTCAGAGGAGAAGGAGAGACGTCTCCAACTAGAGGGCCACTCTAATGTACCTCAACGCTAACCTGGAAGATGTTAGGAAGAAAACAAATCTTCCCACGGAGACGGCGTTTCAGGCTATAATAGATAAGATGGCTTCGGAACGTTCAAGAAAAAGGAAACCCCCTTTTAATGCTGGGACCCCCCACTCCCCACTTTACTATTAGATGGAAGGGACAATGAAATAAACTGTAATTGCTGTATAGAATTGGGCAGAATATGGTGTACTACTAAGGGCGGGGGACACACCAAATCAAGTCTACTGGCCCTTATTACTTTACTATAAAGCACAGGGGGGAAAGTTGGGAGGGTGGCCAGTTATACCAGGGTGGATGATTGACACCTTCAATGGAATCTTCCTGCCATTGGCGGTAGTTCTGAACTGTGTGCATCTTCATTATAAGTTGGGCAAGACTGGGTTTATCTGTGAAGTATTTTTTCAGCCTGCCAGTTACCTTCCCAGTACCACACTGACACTGTAAGGGTTATTATGGTTTTTTCTCCCTCTAGTCGACTGCAGCGAGGAATTGAAGAAGGAAATCACCAACCTTCGGAAAAATGGGGAAAGTGGGACCGTCAGCGTGAAAAGACCGCCAAGCTGCTGGAGGACCGTCAAGGACCAGGTTGTTCGCTGAGACGAAAGTTAAGTGTTCCAAAACCGACCACATCATATTACAGGGAACTCTGGTTAGGGAAGATTCCATAGAAACCAGAAATCTAAATCTGAGGACCCATAGCAACTATGAGTGATGTAGTAACATGAAATAGATGGGTGGATTATTGTGGGAAATAATCACTTTCTATTCTATATATCAGTGGCAGGGTGTATGCCATGAGGCAAATCAACATGGCAGGCTCTACAAGGAAGTAACTCTGTATCAGTCCAGTTCCCGTATCAGTCCTTTCCCCACCCCACACGGTCTCCCACGGGGTAGCGCCTCTTCTGTCCCTTAGTATTACTATTAGCCATAAAATGACGCAAAGGCCTCTCTGTTCCTTTAGGACCTGGACACAAGGCGCCAGCAGAACCTGGGAGATAAGGGTAAGTAAAAGGATCCATTTGGGTTGGATAAAGGGACGGGGAAACTGAGATAAGTCAGGTCTTATTTAATACCCACAATTCCGGTACAGAGAAAACTCTCCCTGCAGAACAGAAGGCGAGAGTCTCCCAGGGGTCAGTAAGTCCACCTTGGCCAAGTCACAGAGCAGCCCAAGCAGAGTCTTCCCTGGAACCATTGATAGTGCTTCACACCTTTGGCCAGTTCCCCGAGCATCCCAGCAGAGTCTCTCCGGGATCATTGGACAGTGGTCCACCTTTGGCCCAAGTTCCTCCGAGCCCAGCAGACCCGGACTAAAAAGTCTTCGACCTATGGCCAAGGACACCAAGCAAGGTTCCGGGTGATTATTAGTTCAGTTGGTACCAGTCGTGTCTGAGAGAAAATTCATTTGGCAGCTCCCATTCACTCTGATAAATTTATAAAACGTTCAGAGCTTTTATCATTCTAATTACAAATTCTCATTCTATGTCTGTCTTTGCAAGGCCAACGGGAGAGCCATAAAATGCAACCCGTATTACAGAGTTCTCGTTACGGTAAATTCCAATGGATGTACACCTAACTCTTCCTCTGCTAATAAGATAACAAGTATTAAACATGACACGGACCCAAGTTGGGTTATGGGTCTGTTCTAACTCTGTAATATTATTATTATAATGATATCTAGTATTACTTCCTAACATCGTTAGTGTCTCTTCCTCTTAGCACTGCACTGTATATGATACAGCTATGTTACAGCAAGGTGGGCTCAGTGGTTAGCACTGATTGGACTTGCAGCAAGAATTCCTGAGTTTGAATAGCTGCAAGGAGTGTTGTATGTTCTCCCCGTGTTGTGTGGTTTCCCTCACAATCTAAAGAAATAAGGATAGGTTGTGTGTGGAATTTGTACATGTTATTGGTTAAATTCGTCAAACCAATACGGGCCGTCTAAGTAACCCTGAATAACTATCTGTAAAGGTTTGTTCACACGTGCGATTGTGGGACCTACCTGCGGAAGTACAGTGTATAAACATGCCATGATCATTTAGTGCGTGACAATCGGTCAACTGATGTGCCCTTCAGGTGGGGTGTGTTGGGGGATCTTACCGGGGCTAGATCATAACCAAGACCCAATCGAACAGCCATTTACATAAGGTGTAACAAACATCAGTTTTGGCCACCAATCCTTTAGGTCGTGACGCGCTCGGTTTGGCCGATGTGGCCGGGTATATTTTTTTGAAGTTTTGGCGACCGAAAAAAACCCACACATTAAACGATGTGACCCATAGTTATTAAGGGGTAATGTAGACTTGTTTTTAAAGTCCAAGTTGTCCCAAGGGATTAGTTCCGACTGCCAACAGGAGTCAGGAAAGGAATTTTTCCCCCTTCTGCCCTTGCTTCTGAAAGGGGTTTCGCCTTCCTCTGGACCAACTTTAGGGAGATCAACAAACGTCCTTATCGGTTAAAAATGCGTGCAAATTGTGCCCCAGCCAATAAGACTTATTTAACATTTGAAAGCTAACAATCTGCTGGTTGGGGCAATCGCCCTATTTTTTAAACAATAAGAACTTTTATTTTATTATTTAAAATCTCCCTGTATGGATCTCTAAGAATTAAAATAAAAGAAATTTAATTCAAACATGGTTGTCTGGATTTTATTCTTCACTTGTATTTTAAATATGGGTCAGGCTGGGATTTGGGATTGAAAGGGGGATTTCACGTCTAGTCGGTGGCGGAAATGGTATTTATAAAATGTCACGTTGGGACCCAACGTAATAAATATTCGTAACAATAATAAAAATCAAATGAATTGGCCAGAAATTACACAATATTTATATAAGGAGATATAGATATTATAAGGGGGGTCTTGCATTTCTGTATCCAGGAGGAGGTCCCTGCCCTGAAGGGATTTAAACCTAAGAAGGTGGGTAACCATACAGGGGAAAGGGGGACCGTAACAAAGTTATGAGGAGAAAACAAAATGTGATGTCAGAAGGAGAGAGAAGAGTGAAAGATTAACCCAGGCAGGTGTCCTTACGAACAACCCGTCTTAGAAATGGGGAAGGGTGGGCTAGGGCCGGTCGGTTTGGTTTCAGTTTTAGATAGTGGGTTTACGGTGGTGGGTGCCATCCAGGAGGAGATAGTTGGAGTCTGGGACTGATCTACAGGGATGTAGCATTTTGGTATATTAATCTTTATACACAGTACTGTTACCTCCCCCAGATCAGGAGATCAGACATGCCTAGTGGGACTCACCCAGGGAGGCAGAGAGGAAATTCTCCAATCAAATACTTATATCTCCCTGTTGCTAAGAGGAATTGGATGTGAAATTGAAGGAACATTACCAGTTATGGGCAGGGGGAGATGTTAAGGGAGATCTTCCCTGAGGAAACCTAACAGATTACAGGGATCCATCTGTATTGTATTTTACTGGGATAAACTGACTGTAACATATTGGGCACCGTAAAGAAATGACCCGGCTGGTTGTGATACATTAATGTACGATGTGTCTCCACTTACCCTTCTCTGATGGGTAGAAGAAACCATATCAAAGGAAGGGAAAGGAAACCTTCCACGTATCCATTAACACACCCACACACAACACACCATATGCAAATTCTTCAATTAATTGGAACAGATAAAAACTACAGACCCATTCACCCCAATATACAATGCCACCTTACCACACATTAAATTAAATACAATTAGGCAACAACAACCCTGGGCGTCCCCCTGTTCTACTAGTGCGTCCTCGGATTATAAGTCAACCTGAGATAAAGTGGCTCCAGGTGTAACAGTATAAATGGAAGATTCATGCAGGATATAAGGAGTACCCAGCGGTAGTATCAATCCTAAACTAGAAAGGAAAGTTAAGTAAAACATTGAATTTGGCTTGAAGGCTGCATTTTGGAAGGGGAATAGTGGGTTTGCTGCAGATTTTAAAAACTCAATAATTGGAATGATGAGTTTGTAGTGAACGTTGTTGGGCAAAAAAAACTTTTGTGTGTACCCAGCCACAAAGTGGTGCTAATTTTGATCCAATCAATTCAGAAAAGCTAAAATCTGATTGGTTTAGGGGCAAAATTAGCACCATTCTCAATGATAAGAACCATTGTATTGAATCTCTCTGTATCTTTTTGATATGGTTCAAAATAGTTCTATTAGGTCTGTTAAGCTTTATCAGCAGCTGTAGCAGGGACCGGAGCTTGACCTGGGCACACTGTTTAACTTCACTATACGGGGGAACGCCCCAGTGTGTTAGACTTTGGGTGGGGGAATTAGATTATGATGTATTGGGACGGAATACGGGTATTTTATGGTGTTTTATTGTGGGTACACAACAGGCATATTTTCAGTGACTGTGTCGACTGGGATACATAAATTCTTACTCAAAAAAAAAGAGTTGTCCAATTAGATACGTTGTTACTTTGTAAAAAAAAGGGTTACACATTAACAATGTTGTATCTTTGTTTGGAAATCAATTAGGAACGGGCAACTGAATATTTTGGTTTTATATGGGAACAAATGTGTATATAATTTTTCCGTAACGGTTAAACATGTATGGAAAACATAAGGGGCTCGTTCACACTATTCCAATGGCGTTGTAACACGTAGGTAGACGGATCATCCATTATTATTCGCCTTGGCACATTTATGTTAACTGAGTGTGAGGCTTTAATGATTTTTCATGTGTTTTTTGCTGACAATTGCAGGACATCCCACCCGCATTGAGGCTTCCCGGGCCAGGGGTGAGTGGGGGGTTTGCAATGAGTCATTAGGGGCCATTCCGGGGCCATGGCAGCCAAAAAGGGGGCATGGCGGGGGAGGAAGTTAGAGAATACTCTTGGTCGTTCACAGAATGTGTGAGCTCCCAGACATGTATCAGAATTATTTGTATTCGCGGGTCTCATTTGAACATTCTTGGTGTGCTCTTGGTGCACGTATAAGCAAACAACCCGTTTCAGGTAGAAACCACCCAGTGTGAAACTAACCCTTAGTACATACCTGTATATACGACTGGGAAGTTTCTTAGCAAGCGGTTACGTTGTTATATTGAAGTCCACACCGTCCCGCAGTTTGATTCTCTGTGGATTTGGGGTCTGAAAACCATTTGTAGTAGAAATGGGAGTGCTATCAGCGCAGAGATTGGTTCCATCTCCACATAGAACCGTGCCGTTACCCAGTTCTGTTACCATTTAAGGGGGGCTCGTTGTAATATTTGCTCTATTGTCCAGTTGTAGCAGTTATGCACGTGGCATTAAATGATTTGTCTGGGCGACCAAAGGTGTTGGACATGAGTGTGTAATAAATGACAATGGTTTATGTTTACTGTTGTGGACCAGGGTTGATCTTAGAATTTAGATAAATGTATTAAAAATGGGTCAACCAGAAAATGGTCTTTATATCAATTACCTGCTTGGCAAGTATGTGAAAAGAGGGTTAGAGTATAGTATTCATCAATAAATCCCATTTCTACTCACTAAACACACACACGAGCCTTGAATATTTGATATAAATGGTATTTAGCTTGTTCATCAGTGTATATCAAGGGAAGCTATGAATCAGTTATAATCAGTGTTTAGCTATGTCATCATTATAATCAGTGGTTACGCTCTGTCATCAGGGTATAATCGTGTTTAGCTATATGTCATCAGTTATAATCAGGTTTAGCTAGTCATCAGTTGTATAATCAGGGTTTAGCTATGTTATCAAGTTCTAATCAGTGTTTAGCTATGTTATCAGTTATAATCAGTGTTTTAGCTATGTCAGCATTTATAATCAGTGTGTGAGCTAGTGTCATAAGTATAATCAGGGTTAGCTAGGATCAGTTATACTCAGTGGTTTAGCTAGTCATCAGTTCTAATCAGTGTTTAGCTATGTCCTCAGTTATAATCAGTGTTTAGCTATGTCATCAGGTATAATTCGTGTTTAGCTATGTCATCAGTTATAATCAGTGTTTAGTCTATGTCATCAGTTATAATCTGTGTTTAGCTATGTTATCATTGTAATCAGTGTTTAGTAGTCATCAGTTATATCCATTGTTTAGCAGTAATCAGTTATAATCGTGTTTTAGCTATGTCATCAGTTATAATCAGGTGTTTTTAGCTATGTCATCAGTATAATCCAGTGTTTAGCTATGTTCATCAGTTTATAATCTGTGTGTAGCTATGTTATCAGTTAAATCAGTGTTTACATGTCATCAGTTATAATCAGTTTTTAGCTATGTAATCAGTATAATCAGTGTTTAGCTATGTATCAGTTTATAATCAGTGTTTAGCTATGGTATCAGTTTATAATCAGTGTTTAGCTATGTCATCAAGTTATAATCAGTGTTTAGCTATGTCATCAGTTATAATTTATATCAAGGGTTTAGCTATGTCAAAGTTTATAATCAGTGTTTGATTAGCTATTAATCAGCGATATAATCAGGTTCGCCTATGGTCATCGGTTATAATCAGTGTTTTTTAGCGTATGTTTTTGTTATCGTTTATAATCAGTGTTTAGCTATGTCATCGGGTATAATCTAAGTGTTTAAGATTATGGTCACGGTTATAATCAGTGTTTAGCTAGTCACGGTTATATCATGTTAGCTATGTCATCGGGGATTATCAAGTGCTTTAGCTATGTCATCGGGTAGAATCAGTGTTTAGCATATGTCATCAGTATAATCAGTGTTTAGCTATTGTTCATCGGTTATAATCAAGTGTTAGCTATGTCATGGGGTTATAATCAGTGTTTGCTATGTAATCGGTATAATCAGTGGTTCTAGCTATGTCATCGTTTATAATCAGTGTTTAGCTATGTCATCGGTTATAATCAGTGTTTAGCATGTCATCGGTTATAATCAGTGCTTAGATGTCATAGGTTATAATAATCAGTGCTTAGCTATGTTCCATAGGTTATTAATCCGTGCTTAGCTAGTTCATCAGATATAATCAGAGTGTAAGCTATGTCATCAGTTATCATAGTGATTCGCTAAGTATCAGTTATTCACTCAGTGTTTAGCTATGACATCGTTATAATCTGTGTTTAGCTATGTCATCAGTTTAATCAGGTTAGCTATGTCACAGTATAATCAGTTAGTATGTCATCAGTTATAATTCAGTGTTTAGCTATGTCATCAGGTCTAAACAAACAGTGTTTAGCTATGTCATCAGTATAAAACAGTGTTTAGCTATGTCACAGTTATAATCAGTGTGTAGCTATGTCATCAGTTATAATCAGTGTTTAGGCTATGTCATAGTTAACTTAGTGTTTAGCTATGTCATTTAATTATAATCAGTGTTTAGCTGTAATCATTCTTCACCTCACAGCTCCGCCCAGGCCTGCTGGATTAGTATCAATGAAATGACTCGATACGCAATGACAGGTACTAGGAACTTGTAGGTTTATTCACCTGGGCACTTTAAAGGCCATCATTCAGAAGGGATGACATTCTTAAAATCTACAAGGTGACACATAAACTAAAGATGGTAAAACTACAAATCAGTAATAAGATGGAATAGTTTTACAAATATTTTTCATTCAAAAATCCATGCAAAAACTTAAGGAACCAGATTTAAAAAAGGCAAGCCGGCTTAATTTTTTGTTTAGGGAGTTACGATGTTCTGGCACCTATATAGACATTATATGGAAAGGGCTATCTATACATATGTAATTCCATTTAGTTAATTGCCCATTACGATGAAACGCTAATTCTTCTTATCACTATTTCATTTTTTTCATTGATCTGTCCCCTAATGTTCTGAGATATCCGTTCTGAGCATTTCCAGCTGTCAATCAAGTGCCATAATATATCTGTGTGATTTTCTGTACGGGAACTGGTGAACATCAGTTTTAAAGTTCTAAAATCCTTTTAACATCAAGTTGATAATGTTCACTGTTGTTGGGGCTTTACTTCTCCTTAATGTTCCAGAACAAGGGACAGCAAAAAAAAGTTGTTAAAAAACATTGAGAAGTAATAATTACTGGAGGTGCATTTATTCATGCTCTAGTTTCAAACTTGTACTCCACTTATGATAGTATGCTAAAGGTCCAACATACACGTCACGATACACAAAAGCCCAGCTTGGCAAGGCACAAAAAGTGTCTGTCGTCGGCCCTCGCACAAGGTAAGAATCTTTATCGGTTCTTCAAAATCGAAATTTTCAACCTGTTTTGGGCATCACCTCTATAGCTAGCTAAGGGGGGCATGTCCAACCTAAAATAAAATCAGCTTAGAAATCACCCCCCAACCTAGGTTACACATTATCCTAATATTCTCCCCAGCTGGCTACTACCCCCATGGGTCAATCAATGATGATGTTAACAGTGACATTCATAGCAACTGACCGACGGCTGTTTTATTCCTCTCACATGCTCAATAAAAAGCTCATTGCAGAGGGACGTGGCCAGTTACCTTTGCCTCTTTTGTTTGTTTAAGGTGGACATGCCCTTTAACTGTGTATCCAAGAAGCCTCATACTTAAGGCAAAGACCATCCAACCTTGAAGGCAAAGACTCCTACTTGATAGGCAAGACCTCCCTACTTGAAGGGCAGACCTCCCTACTTTGAAGGCACAGACCTCTCCGACTTGTATGAAAAGACGTCCCAAACGTTGCCATTTATTGTATTCAAGATGGGTGAATAAAGTTTCTTCCCATTCTTCAATACTGTTATTCCCTGCTGATTTGTGTTAGATATAAGAGACCTACGTACTGGCAGAATATAGTACAATAGATATGTAGTCAATAAATTTTATGGTATATATTATATGTATTTTATATTATTTATGAGATCATAAAGTTTGTTTAGACCCATACAGCCCTGCACCGTGACCATAATAAATATAAATATATCTCTATGTCTACCGTCCTACGTGCACAGAATCTGGATTGGTCAATGGTAAAATTTTCATTTCCCAAAGAGAGAACGATGACTCTGAATGTTGACGGTGGCCCCGAGTTGTGGCGAGTTAGACCATGAAATGGAAATTGACGATTATACTCCCAGGAAACTGAGTGACTCCACCTGCCAACACCAGCCTTGTCCAGGGGTCACAACTTGGATAGACTCGTTTGGTCTGAGAGTCAGAAAACACAACCAAGATTAGAATAAGTCAAACAAGCAACAAACCAAATTACGACACTACCAGTTTTGTGTAGATGAAAAGAACAAATGGAAAAAAAACCAAATGTGTTCATTTAGCTGTAGAAGGGCAGGCTTTGTGTTTTTGTTGCAACAACATCCAGGTTAACACATTGCACCGGATAGAAATTAATTTGACTTTTTAAATGGGGAACCTGTTGGTCTTCATACAAAGTACTTGCGAGTTATGTGATCTGTATACACTAGCAACACGCTCTGTCCCCCAAAGTTTATCTTCAGCTTGCCATGCTCGGTACAGAGCATCCACAGACCCCCTCCAACTTTAGCACATGCCCCCCTGAAAATCATTTGTGTTTCTCTCCCTAGTTCCCATCGGGAGAAGGACAAGCAGAGAATTGTTGCATGTCTGTAACTAGCTTTAGAAAATATTGATTTTTGTGGATGGGGCTTCTTACAGAGCACGGTCACAAGACTGCAGTCAGGCAGACAAGAAGTGTAACTTTACAACTAAAAATACTTTGATGGCAGAAAGCTATTTAAACGAGGGAAACTTAGATATGGAGACCACCGTTCCTTACAGAGAAATAACATCATAGAAGGAGAAAGATCTATTGGACGGTTTGGCACCAGTGCAAGTGCCTTCATTCAGACCAATTGTGATAAAGTGCTTAGGAGTGTGATCAAACTCATATAAGAGTAACCAGAATATAAGTCCTCTAGTGGTCATTATGTAAAGTGGTCAGCAATTACAAAGTGCTGAGTGCATATAAATGGATTACCATTGATAAGAGTAAAATATATAGATAAATGGAACGAGACGTAAGATCAAACACTAAGTGACAATTTACCTCTCCAATAAATTTATTTACAACCCTGTATGTCTCAGCTGGTGTTGATAAGATCCTTGGTAAAGGTTCTGAGCTTGTATCCGTAGGGTGACGGTTTACTATTGAGCCTCTGTGGAATGAACACAAGATCATTATTCATTGACCTTTTATTTATTTCCTCAAAATATCTCCATGTGGATCTGACCAGCCGATCACTTCCTTCCATGGGAAAAATATTGAATGAAAGGTTAATGTTTGATGAGACAAGCCAGTCGATGACTAGCGAACGTCTTCAAGAACTACATTTCAAGTCCAGTTGATCTAATTGAATACAACAGAAAATATACCATACCTGGATTGAATGAGAACCTTCACAAGACGTTTGTAGAAAGCATATAGCGTAAAATGAAGAAACTACTGGACATCACTTGCTTTATATCTGTGGTATTCAGCTAGATCAACTGGACTGAACAATGATGAATGAGAAAATTCACAAGCCCCCGCCCTGGTAATCCAGCTCATTAGCAGTGCATGTAACTAATGTGTAAAGATTAGGGCATATTTATAAAGGTTCGTTAACATTCGCCTTCTTTAACACGCCTTTCACTGCGTTTGGACTTGTTCGCTATTTAAAAGCATTGATAACCAGTGGCAATGGTTCATTACGATACTTTTCTCTTTTCGCCATACATCGCTGCGTGGTAACCACACAAGCATATTTATAAAAAATGGCGAAACGTGTATTTTTGCGTAGTTCAGCCATTCCAATTCGCCAAGTTCGGAGGTGGCAAAAATGCATAGGGCCATTTATTTAGCCTGCCAATGGGAGGTGCCAGTACTTGTGGAGTGTTTCCCAGGGGGGTTAGAACTATTTTCAGCATTTACTGTACTACGATCTGCGAGTTCGCTTTTTTCGCTTATTAAGATCTGTTATTTTTAACGGTCCGATTTTCTTTTTATAATAAAATCAAATGGGGGTCTGAGGACATATTTATAAGGGGCGTTATTTTTTTTTTTCCCCACCAGCCTTTACCACACAATTTTTTAAACTTTCAACCAATCGCCAAAAAAGCGTTGTTAAAATAATGCCCCTTAGTGATCTATATACTGAGTTATTTACCTAGTTTTACTTTTCTTCCCACCAAGTCGTTCCAACGCAAGTCCACAAAGCTGGCATTCACCGTGTACATTCGCCTGGTTTTCAATCCACTTATTTCCTGTGGGGTTTCCTGGAGCCAATTGTGCTTTATATCCCATCCCAAGACATACACGGTTACGACAATTCACCCGGCATGTCGTGTTCCAGCTCATGTGGAATCCTGTGCTACTGACATTCAAATGGTGGGAAGCCTTTACATGGAACAATCTGCAATGCCAAAGGCACATACAATACCATTTACAATTGACCCTAGATATGTAGGACCCTATTAGAATTTTTGCCTCTAGTTGGGCTTTAAAATGAATTGACACACCACAGTGCATAAAAAAAGGTTCGATGTATATCGGGGCTGCACAGTTTGTGCTAAACCCTTGGCTAGCTGCATGGTAGCAAGCAGTTCATGAGGTCCATTGCCATGGCCAATGATTTACTGCTGTTTGCCAAGCCATCTCCTGCACTTGTGAAGCTGGTTAGAGCTCGTACAGCTTTAAGACAAGATGGCAACCCTTTCAGATTGTAGGTATGAGAGATGAGCGGAACATTGAGATGCATAGGCCATAACGTAGATCCTAGAGGTTGTTCCCATTGCGTGTGTTGGGGGGGTTCTGTCTTTTTGATAGACTTTGATACGTGGTATAATAAATTATATAAAATAATTAAGTATATAGATAAGATATCACACCTTTCAGTTTGTATTTGCTTGATTATTACACCTGACTATTCGAAACCAACAAGGGAGCTATTTCACCATGGCCTGACCCTGTGATGTGAATAACAAGACATTCAATGCTTTTACCGTGTTAAAAAGATGACAAACTTATGTTTCTTTCGTTATCATATTATGGATAAATGTATATCATGTATACATCTGTTTGTATATTTAACGGCAGTGACTATTTAAGGACTAGGCCCCGCCCATGGTATCCAGTCGACGTGCACTGGCCTGCTCATAGAGGACAATGTAGCCCATGCCCATTGTCTGCACACAATCACCATTTTTTTGCAGAAATACATGCCTTAGGATTGAGAACTATTTCCCAAATTGCAGGCCCAAAGGCCACAGTTGGGCCTCAGCCTTATAATGTAACCCAAGACAACCCCCACACATTGCAACAGTCTCTACCACTAATGACTCCCACACATGTAATAATGATGCCCTGGACCATAGTGATCGATTTAAACTGAAAGCTCACACAGGGTTCCTGGTCACTCTAGACTACTGAGTTATCAAAGGGGGAACGTTGTAGGAATGATGGGAGGTACAGTCAATGATACGCAACTACGATTTGACCATCGAATGTCTTATCGACCTCAATATTGGGGCTATGATCCGCCAAGTAATTTTGAAAGCAAAGAGAGGCAACGTTTAGGCTGTAATAATTAAGTGATTTTTTACAATAACAGTTCCAGAATATCAGGACGTTTCTATTAACATCAGTCAATGGACATGTCCCTTAGATCCCAATACTGAAGTCATTCCTTTCTATATCAATACATTAGCAGTTATACAATGGAGTGTAACATTGTATGGAAATTCCAGTCTCCAAACACATGCAGTGATTTCATTGTTCTACTTACTACATGTGAGGGCGGTCGTAGTGGGAATATTAGGTAAAGGGACTTTGCTCTGTGTTGAGGACAGGAGGATTTCTAATGAACAAAAAAAAAAGACAGAGAAGAAACAACTAGATTAATAAAGGACAATAGGACTCGAACTGGTTAACAAACCCAATCTTGGTATTAGAATTATTCACGTAATGATCAGCAATAAGTATTAAGGACGTTATGGACACTGTAGTTAATGTTCCAAAGCCAATCTCATTGATTCTGTAGATTAGAAACATGTGACTACAGACTGATCCAGTTTAAAGCCTTGTTACCTGTTGTCCATCTAACTGGCCCCACAGCTAGAGTGCTCTGTTCAGGGAGCTGGTGCAGTTATAGGAGCCATTTTTCTTCATACATATTCATGGTGTACACACGGTGTGCAGCTCTGCGTGTAACATTCATTCACCTCCTGGGACACAAAACAGGACGTGGATACATGAGATGAAGTCAATACATCTACTAATGGTGCTTATAGTGCAAACAAAATGGAGTAAAAAGTCTATATGTTCCAATCCACATAACAATCATTATATTGTGTGTATTATGTGTATCTTCCCATAGATAATCATGTTTGATCAATGTTACAGTATTAAGTCCTCACTTTGGACTTGTAATATTTATCGAAACTCGCAAAATCCAGTATTAAAGGGGAACTGTGGTCTCCAAACAAGTTAAGTGTAAAGAAAGGCCAGTTTCCTACTTAAACGAGCCATAACCACCTCTCTATGTGCTCCACAGTCCAAGATATACAGAAATACTGACCAGAAAGTTAATGGTGGGAGGCTGACTTGTGACATTCCTAAAGTCTTCTCCTGCACAGTGCCGCCGGCGAGCACAGCCTCAGACTCCCTCAGTGGTGAGGGAGACAGGAAGTCCCTCCTCTCTGCTGTGTGAAGTCCTGACAGAGAAGGTAAGGGAATCTCCAGCCCTTCTCTTTCACTGTGTGAAAACTGCCTTTTCAGCAGAGTTCTCACGTAGAGTTTTCTGTAAGGGGGGTGTTGTGGTGTGCCTGAGGGCTTAGGCATCCGCGAGTGGGCGGGCCACATGGGGCTCTAAGATAATGGGCAACAGGGGGGCTGCAACTGGAGGGACCAAGGGGTCCATTAGTGGGAGGGACCAGGGGGCTGCAAAGGAAGAGGATAACACAGGACCAGATTGACTGACTTTTCAGAGCAGGAAGCAGAAATTACAGGGGACCTGGTGATGCTGCTGCCATATCACACAAAAAAATTTAAATATCTTTAAAACTATGCAAAATAACAATAGAAATAAATTGGAAAAATTCTCAGGGGAGCAATTCTATCATTTACCTAAAGTCATTTTTGGACCACAGTTCCCCTTTAGGAAATCCTATACTTCTAAGAGGCTTTAAGATTTCATGACACGTAAGGGCCTAGAGAGTACAAAATCGCATAAATGGTGATCACGTGCGATTGTGTATTGCAAACGGAAATGCAATTCATGCATTGACGCGATTGCCGTGTTAGAAAAAATGCATGGGCAATCGCAAAAAAACGTGATAGTGTGGCCAGCCCTTACAGACCGGTAACAGACAATGGTACTTAGAGATTCACTGGCTACATCTAACACAATCCCTATTATTGGAAGGCTATAAGACTATTAACACTATATATTCCTTTGAAGCAATCTGTCGATCTCGGTACGGTCCTGCCCATCCCATTGAGATGATTAACGAAACTCCATTATTCAGCCAGAATAGGAGAGAAAAAAAACCTAATTAACGTCACTTGTTCGGAACCTTGTTAATGAATTAACAGGGAGAAGCAATTAAAATTCTTATTGTTAAAAATGTTGCTAACTTTGCCCCAACCAATCAGATTTTTTAACATTTGAAAGCTAACATCTGATTGGTTGGGGCAAATTAGACAACATTTTTAACGATAAGGGGGGATTATTCATAAAAGTTCTTATCGTTTAAAATGGTGTAATTTTGCCCCAACCATCAGAGGTTAGCTTTTAATGTTACATAAGTTCTGATTGGTTGGGGCAAAATAGCACCATTTAAACGATAGAACTTTTATGAATATAACCCTGTAAGTGTCCCTAAGGAACTCTAATTGTTCCGTATTCCCTGCCTGCAAGATTAAAGGAAACCCGCTGAGCGGGGATATGGAGGATTCTTCATTAATATACAATTAATAATATTCAGTTAAAATGAACTTTTCTGAGGCTCGCTGTCTCTGCTTATGTTACCACATCCTTGTCTTCTATTTAAATATATTGATCAGTAATCCATGCAAATATTTTACAAGATCATGATTCCTGGGTGTCTGACATTGTTGATTTAAAGTATCTTAGTTTATTGACTTAAAGGAAATATTCACCCAACTTACTTCATTCTAATTGGTAGATCACAAAAATGTATTTAAAGGAATAGTTCAATGGAAAAGTGAACTATGATTGAAGACGTGAGGTTTAAGGGTATCTCACTGGTCTTTACACATTCAGATACACATGCTGACTGAATTATTTTGCCCCGTACTTGCCAGAGCTGCAAAATAACTACTGGGTGACCTATCGTAATCAATACAAAACCAATTAACCAATTGTCCTCACTAGGAAGAAGGGTACACCCTTCCAGAACTGTCTATAGCACCCAGTGTACCCTAAACACACTTAAGGCAACCCTGATTATAGGCACCAGTGTACCCCAACATACCCTTTCAGACACCCTAGTCTACAGCACCCAGTGTACCCCAACATACCCTTTCAGACACCCTGGTCTACAGCACCCAGTGTACCCCCACACATCATTTCAGACACCCTGATCTATGGCACCCAGTGTACCCCACACATCATTTCAGACACCCTGATATATGGCACCCAGTGTACCCCACACACCGTTTAACACCTGGTCTATAGCACCCAGTTACCCCAACAACACCCTTTCAGATACCCTGATATATAGCACCCAATGTACCCCCAACACCTCATTCAGACACCCTGATCTATGCACCCAGTGTACCCCAACACATAATTTCAGACCCCTGTAATATAGCACCCAGTGTTACCCACACCACCCTTTCAGACACCCGGTCTATACACCCAGTGTACCCACACACCCTGATATATAGCACCCAGTGTACCCCAACACACCCTTTCAGACACCCTGGTCTATAGCACCCAGTGTACCCCAACACACCCTTTCAGACACCCTGGTCTATAGCACCCAGTGTACCCTGACCACACCCTTTCAGACTGTAGCACCCAGTGTACTGCACCACCCTATCAGATACCGGTTATAGCACCCAGTGTCCACACACCCACCCATCAGACACCCGGTTTGTAGCACCCAGTGTACCCCAACACAACCCTTTCAGATATCCTGGTCTGTAGCACCCAGTGTACCACACACACACCCTATCATATACCTGGTCTGTAGCACCCAGTGTAACACACACACACCCTTTCAGATACCCTGGTCTGTAGCACCCAGTGTACCCCACACACCCTTTCAGATAC
>JAACNH010005307.1:0-20737 GCA_019447015.1 Hymenochirus boettgeri | reverse complement strand
AGGTTACACACTGTATTTAAGCAGTTACTTTGTATTTATTTCTATTGCTCCTTTTGTGCTTTCAAAACTAGAATTAAAAAAAATTCTTAGAATATATTTTATAAATAAAATGAAGACAAAAGTGGCTAAAGTTGGCCATACAAAGAACAATACCAAAATACATTCCAGCATGGCCAACAAAAAAAATCAGACCAATCATAGTACAATCATTTACACACAATCTAATCATCATACAGTAGGTATATCCTGATGTTGTTGGTGAATTACAAGCCAAAATATCTTGGGTCATCAATGACACACAGATCGGTGCATTTCAGCAACTTGTGGGAAAGGAAGAGCCAGGTTACTCATCGCCCTGTACAGAGCCAGGTTACTTACCGTACCGCCACTATACAAGCCAAGGTGTACTTACTTCTGCCCTATACATAGCCCAGGTTACTTACCGTCCTATACAGAGGTAGGTTACACACCCGCCCTATACCTACCTAGCAGGTTACTCATGCCCTATACATGTAGCCAGGTTACTACACACACGCCCTATAAAGAGCCAGGTTACTCATCGCCCTGTACAGAGTCAGGTTACTTACTGCCCTGATCAGACCCAGGTTACTTACTGTCCCTATAACAGAGGTAGGTTACACACCGTCCTATACATATCCATGTTACACACCGCCTTTACATATCCAGGTTACAACACACGCCCTATACATAGCCAGGTTACTCAATGCCCTATACATAGCCAGGTTACAACCCCACCCTATTAGAGCCAGGTTACTCATCGCCCTGTACAGAGTCAGGTTACTACTGCCCTATACAGAGCCAGTTACTTACTGTACTATACAGATAGGTGTTACACACCGTCCTATACATAGCCAGGTTACAACCGCCTTTACATAGCCAGGTTACACCCCGCCCTATACATAGCCAGGTTACTCAATGCCCTATACATAGCCAGGTTACAACACACCGCCCTATAAAGACAGGTTACTCATCCGCCCTGTACAAAGTAGGTTACTTACCGCCCTATACAGAGCCAGGTTACTTACTGCCCTATACAGAGCCAGGTTACTTACCGTCCTATACAGAGGTAGGTTACACACCCGCCCTATACATCGCAGGTTACTCAATGCCCTATACATAGCCAGGTTCCACACCGCCCTATAAGAGCCAGGTTCTCATCGAACTCGCCCTGTACAGAGTCAGGTTACTTACTGCACTATACAGAGCCAGTTACTTACTGTCCATACAGTAGGTTACACACCGTCCTAACATAGCCAGGTTACACCATCGCCTTTACATAGCCGGGTTCACACGCCCCTATACATTCCAGGTTACTCAATCCCTATACAGAGCCAGGTTATCAATGCCCTACACAGAGCCATTACTCACTGCTATAGCCAGTCAGTTACACACTTCCTATACAGAGCCAGGTTATGCACCACCTATGCAGAGCCAGGTTACACACCTTCCTATAGTGAGCCAGGTTACACACCTCCCTATACAGATCCAGGTTACTCACCTCTCTATACAGTGCCAATTTACACACCTCTCTATACAGAGCCAGGTTACTCACCACCCTTTACAGTGCCATGTTACACACACCCTTATATAGAGCCAGTTACTCAACGCCCTATACAATGCCAGGTTACACATTGCCCTAATAAAATGCCAGGTTATAAGCCGCCCTATCTAAGCCGTTACAACACCACTCTATACAAGAGCCGTTACACCACCTCCTATTCAGAGCTAGATTACACACTGCCCTATACAGAGCAGGTCCACACTACCCTATATAGAGCCAGGTTACACACACCACCCTATAAAGAGCTGGGTTACACACCTCTCTATACATAGCCAGGTTACAACACCCCATCCCTATACCGACCGGTTACACACCAACCTATACAGGCCAGGTTACAACTGCCCTATACAGAGCCAGTTTCCACCTCCTAACAGAGCCAGGTACCTACCACCTCCCTATACAGAGTAGGTTACACACCGCCCCTATCAGTGCAGGCTACACACCAAAGACCCTATACAGAACCTAGGTTACTTACTGCCCTATACAAGCCAGGTACCACAGTGTCCCTATCAAGACGTTTACTCACCTCCCTATACAGAACAGGTTACTCACCTCCCATACAGAGTAGGTTGCACACGCCCTATCAGAGCCGCCTACACTCGCACCCTATACAGAGCTAGGTTCTTACTGCCCTATACAGAGCCAGGTTACCCACCGACCTATACAGAGCCTTTACGCACCGCCCTATACAGTGCCCAGGTTACACACTGTATTTAAGCAGTTACTTGTATTTATTTCTATTGTTCCTTTTGTGCTTTCAAAACTAGAATTAAAAAAAATTCTTAGAATATATTTTATAAATATAATGAGACATGGCTAAAGTTGGCCATACAAGCCAACATACCTACATTCCGCATCCCAACAAAAAATCAGCCATCATGTACAATGGCACACAGATCGGTGCATTTCACAGCAACTGTGGGAAAGGAGGTCTCAGTGCACATCCAGGTGGTAAACATTAAGGACAATTGTAGTTTCCAATCTCCACCCCTCACTCAGTCTGGATCTATCCAATAGAAGGGGATAATTGCAGAGTGTGCTTCTCATTAATTAGCCCTGGGTAAAAAGGGGAAGTTAGCAGCAAAAAAACACTTTGGCATGTCTTTTCCCAGTGAAAAGAAAATGCTATTTAGTATATAGAAATATAAAACAGAATTTACTTACTATTAGGTACAATTAATAGAGTTAATCTGAAAAAAAAATATTTTTTTTGTACTATAACCCTCTAGGGTCAAGTGCATAAACATGCCACAAGGTGTCAGTCTTGAGCTGCTTAACGGTATGGTAGAGAATAATACTCAGTAATCTGTATCTGTACATATTCCGCTGCGCTTTACAATTATTTACTCAATTCACAATCAGGCCCTGCCCCGAAGAGCTTACAACCTAATCACTTTATGTACACATACAACCTATCAGTATGTCTTTATGATTGTGAGGGAACCGGATGCCCGGAGGGAAAACCCACCTAATTATGGGGGAGAACATACAACTCCTTGCAGATGTGTCCAAGGTTGGAATCGAACTCAGGACCTCATCGCTGCAGGCATCATGCTTCCTGCAGCATAAACTATCACTAGCCATACACGGGCCAATGGGTTTGAGATTTACATTCTGCGGAAAATATTGTAAATCCAGATTGATAACTACAGAATATAGGTTCTGGACCATGGGGTCAAAAAGATTTTCCGCCTTGCCCCACCATAATTTTTTCAGTAGACTAATCGATATTGCTGATCGGTCTATTGGAAAAATGTCTTCAATATTTTGATTAATTGATGCCGTTTATGGGGACATATAACACATTTGAAAAAGAGACAGCGATATCACAGACATAACATTGATCTTTAGAGTAACATGTCCAGGAGTGACCACAGTGTTGCTATTAAATAATGTCCATATTTTACATAATGTTCCTCTTCAGAGGATTACGTACTGAAAGTCTAATTAGCTAATGAAAGTAGGAGAAAGTTGGTCCTCACTCAGTTAAAGGTCTCCACTTCCTCACCCAGTTAGTCTGTCTGATGAAGGGTTCTGGTTCTTGGGACAGAACACAAACCAGACCGTCAGGGGTGTTCCTAACTTTTGTCACCTGAACATCCACGCTGCACGCCACCTCCACGGACCACCATGGATTTTTTAAAACAAAAATAAGGTGCTCCTGTACTGCTGTATTCATCCCCCAACCCGCACTCACCCACACATACACATGCACGGAGCAGAAGAAAATAAAGCTTTTAAGTAACAGTAAGCATTTATTACACTATAATCATGTCCCCTTTATTCTTTGTCACAGGGGCGCACGCCATGAGCAAAATTAGCAAAACAAAATATTAAATATGATTAAATAAACAGTAAAATGTTTCTGGACGGCTCAGATATCTATGCAATTACATTGTAAAATAGGGACAAGTGGCAAGGTTGATTTTCTATAAAAGCCAAAAATTTGGCTTTTCTTCCTTTTTCTGTCTTTAGGTGAAATATTTCCCCTAATCGCATATACGCGTTACCTGGTGTAAACCTTGGGTTTAAGATACAAATCGGATTTTTTTTGGTGAAAATTTGTTCAGTAAACCTCTCCAAATCTGCAGTGGTGACAATGCATTTCAGGCCTTCCTTAGCTGGAAATTTTAAAATCCCCCATGGTCTGTTCCCATATTAATACTATTACAATACTAATTGTCCTGGGGGGTTTAAAAAGATTTCTCATGTTTTGTTTTATTATTTTTACAAAAAGCGAAAACGTGTTAGATTTTGTGCAATGGTAATGATGGATTTTTCCTTGGCTAAAATAAATACTGCTAAAATTTGCCTTTTTATAAATATAAAATGCAAACATTTCTGTAGCGGAGTGTGGTGTTAGGCTGATGCCAAACTACGCCGGATGGTAAAGTGCAGCAAAAGCACCCAGTTGCTCTGGCCACACTCGGCGCGCTATTATACTGTAATTGGAGCGCATGTAATCTGCAATTTTTTATGCAATCATATGCGCTCCAATTGCACAACATTGCGCAATCACATCAACACATGCACAGCAGGCTGTAGTGTGGCCTCGGCCTTACCATTCCCTTGTGCTGTGACTAGCATGTACTTTTTAACATTCGATCAGATCCCACGTTAAAACGCTCTAGTGTGGCCTAGCCCTTAAACAACATTGTGAAAATAGCCCAAATTATGGTTCATATTCTAAAGGCAAAAATTACTATTAGAAACTATATGTATGTATTAGTATATGTATACCTCATATTACCCAATTCGTAGGAACATAATTACATGTCCCATACAATTGGGTGACAGAAATAATCCTCCATGTCACATACTCTGAAATTCTTATCCTTCTGAAAAGATAGAGCTATTTCCCCAGACCGGTGCCCATACAGTAAATCCACCAGAAATGGCCGTTCGTTCACCATTGTGCGTAGCGGTTCTGGCCCTGCGATTGCATGTGTGTACCTCATCAGAGAGACTATGATTTGGAAAACAAATTACTAGCCCATCTGGTGGGAATAAAGTGGCTCTGCTGATATTTCACCGTGACTACACAACAACCATTTAAACCAATACGATTGGGTGAAAAGTAACTCCAAGTCTGATCCATTTTTTGTCCGATTTTGGTAAGAAAAACTGCAGAAAAGCTCAGCCCCGGAAACATTTTGCTAAAAATTTTTGCCCGAACGATCAAGGTCACATGTCCCGATTCAAACACAATTGAAACAGAATTCTTAATCTTTATTTAGGAATTTCAATAGAATTTCAGATTTTTTGATTTAGCATTTCTAATTTTCAAGTGGAATATTTGATTTTCCCAAATCAGCATAGAAATCAAAACATTTCTATGCTGTTTTCTAACTTTCTAATAATAACCGACTTTTTGATTTTCCAAAAATTCCTCTGGATCGGCGATTTTTAAGACGTCGGTTTTGAAACTAAACCAGGTTTGCTTAGAAGCCTAGACTCGTCTTTACCTGCAATATCAGGTCTGCGCAGCAGTATTCGGTCATTTTTGCTGGACAGTTCTGACACTCACAGCCAAGGAATCAACATACCACAAAAATACTGCAAAAGCTATTTTGTGTTTGATGAACTATTTGGTTTATATTTTATATTTTTGCTTATGGCCAGTACAATACTTTACTAATCCCATTTCAGGACGGCACATCACAGGCTGGGGTGTATTTTATACAAGAGAAGATGATTAGAGGTGGTTTATTGCTGGATGTCGCAATTAATAATGTTTGGGTCACATAAAATGCAAATCTGTGCCCTACTTCCATTCCTTCTTTATTTATTAGGCAACCAGTGAAATGTAATAATAATAGGAGAATTGTCTTCCTAATTATTAGCCCAAGACAAATTGATCAGAAAAGATTATCATTTAATGAATTCCGTATTATGATAAACTGTGAACATGCAATGCAAATTCCAATTGGTCTTCTTATTAACACTTTTATGGGGACTAGACACTTGTTTTACCTTAACCATTTAAAATAAGATTAAACATGTAAATCCTGCACCCTGGAAATCTACAACCCATTATTAGATCATAAAGGGTTAATAGAGACCCCTTTAATCTGTTCTCTGGGCAGAAAAAGCTTATTCTGTGTTAAAAATGAAAGTCCGGCCCTTTTACAACATGTTGGCTAGCCATAGTTTTGCACTAAATTCATTAATAAATAAATATTCATTAATATATAAATTTAATTCATAAAATAAACATTCTTTAATAAAATAAATATTCAGAATAAAATAAACAGTCATTAATAAAATAACGTTCTTTAATAAATAAATTTCATTAATAAAATAAACATGTCTTTAATAAAATAAATATTCATTAATAAAATAAACGTTCTTTAAAACATTCATAATAAAATAAACGTTCTTAATAAAATAATCATAATAAAAACTTCTTTAAAAATAAATATTCATTAATAAAATAAACTTCTTTTAAAACATTCATTAATAAATAACGTTCTTAATAAAATAAATATCATTAATTAAATATTTCTTATAAAAATAAAACATTCTTAATAAAATAAACATTCTTTAATAAAATAAATATTCTTATAAAATAAACATTCTTTAATAAAAATTGATTAATAATAAATGTTCTTTATATTAAAATTATATTAAAGATTGGCCATTTTACATGCCCTAATGCCCAGATCATGCATGGTACATAATAAATGCCTAAGCCCAGAATCATGCCTTAATACCCAGATCCCCCAAACAAAATTGAAATAGATGTGCCCGACTCTGCAAACACAGATAATTACCCCACTTAGCCTATGACGATCAGAGCAGGCCTGCATAAGGCGGCAGTTAGGGAAAATTGTGGGCCCGCGAGTGTGCACATGCTCACGCACCATGATTTTATTTTCCTTCTGCTCTGCCTGACATTTTTCTAAAACAAAAAAACCTAAAGTGAGCTCTGCCTGCCGTCTCTGATATTTCACACCTCCGGACCATCCTCTGCACCGTTGCACCTAGCATGTAACCATTTGGCCATATCATAGATCTCCCCTGCCCATCCTTAACCACTGAGGTATATCTAAAAAAAGATTAGATCGCATACTTACAGACCTTCGTTCCCCCTGCGTCTCCATTGATGGCAGCATTGTCTGTGATTGGCTGCTACTCAGCCAATCACAGACTGCGTGCTGACCCGTCCCCTCTGCAAGCAGGGAGGCGGAACAGAATGCAGCGGGAGAGAGGCTCTGTAGTAGCGATTGGATGGGGGGGCAGGGGGGGATCTATAATATGGCCAAACTTTTAAGCTGGACATGCCCTTTAACTATAACCCAGGGGGATGTCAGTTGATTTTCAAACTTGATGTGCTGCAAATGAAGTGCCAATAGTGGGGGATTGAAATTGGGGACAGATTGAAAAAAATCACACATACCTAGCTTTCCTAACGGGGAATCCAACCCTGCTTCTAATCTTAAAGGATGTCCAGGTAAATTTACTAGGTTTTGTAGTTTCAAACCTCCATACCCAAATTCTCTCTGTAGGAGTTCTTTATTTTATCTCTCACCACCCTCTTATTAGCTCCCTTAATTGGCTCACGCTGTCCTTCTCCTTTAAGTGTCTACTTACTGTGTCAGGGTTTTCTGATGTCATTTCTATGTTCATTAAGTCTCTGCCTTACTGGACGTGCTTGTTTCATGTAACTAATGTGTCTAATTTTTTATTCTTCCAGATGCCTAGTGGGGTCCTAAAATGTACTTTAAAAAAATGTACATACGCCTCTTTTATGAACTTTTGTATGGACTTTAAAATGGAAGCATATCATGTGGATTCAAGAACACTGCAGATATTAGAACTTGGACTATTTTCTTATACTTACAGGCAGATTTAATAAAAGTTCTTATCAGTAAAAATGGTGCTAAATTTGCCCCAACCAATCAGATGTTATTTAACATTTGAAAGCTAACATCTGATTGGTTGGAGCAAAATTAGCACCATTTTAACAATAAGAACCTTTATTGAATACCCCTGTTAATTTCTTATATTTAATGGGTTATTTCATGCTGTGTTGTGTTGGTCTCCACCACTAGAGGGGGTCATCTTGTACTATACAGCTCACCACTAGAGCACTATCACTATTGCCATATATACCAACACATGGCTATGCCCTTTAAGCACCATCGGGCCGAAACATTGTGCTGTGTTTGTTTTGTAGGTTGATTTTGTAATAACATGGGATTACCCTAGAAATATTTGCCTGGTTCTCTACATCTTTTCTTTTCTTTCTGCAAAATTGTGCATTTCAGCTAAGGTTAAGTTTACTGACAAATACTGGTGTTAAGCGGCCATTTATGTGAAAATAAAGAAACCAAGCCAAATAGTGGGGGGGGGGGGTTCGACACACACTGTCTGCCATGTACAATGCTGTTTTGACACCTTACTCTGGGCGTTCCTATAACACCTCTTAGCCATATCCAATCACGCCCATAACACTTGGCTGTGATATGCTAATTGGGATTTTCCAGGGTACATAATTGCCACAGATTCTTTACAAGTCATTCTAATTGAGAAAGCCAGTCGGATGACTAGCGAAACGTCTTCAAGAACTAAACTTCAAGTCCAGTTGATCTAATTGAATACAACATGACCTGGATGAATGAGAACATTCACAAGCACTGACAAATACTATTACTTGACTTTTATTTGAAGGGTATGTCCACCCTAAAAAAACTACCAAAAGAGGGAGAATGGGTCAATACTTATCTTAAATATCTGGTTAGAAATATATGTAATAAAGCACTAAAAAAATAGTTGGGGGCAAATAATGCTAATGACTTGGATAGTACGCCCTTTTAACATTTTAAAAACACAGCATCACACAGGCAAGAATCCTCTCACCAGACACCTTTCAGGAATCATTACCTTAAGCTGGGTATACACCATACAATATTTGGGGCCAACTAACTGTCAGTGTTTTCCGTTAGTCGGGACAAAATATTGTATGGTGGCACCGACCATTCCTTCAGATGAATCGTCTATAGACTGCACATTGGTTGCGGCTAACTGTTGACCGACAGTCCTTCGTTCTGGCTGACCGGTTGGACCTCAAACTTCGGTCAGGTGAAAAGATTGTAACATGTGTACCTAGCATTAGTCATAGGTGATGATCTTCCTCTTGGAGGATGTTTATTTTTAAGCTTCATTTCAATGTTCCCTGGCCAAATCAGCATTCGCTATTGACATTAAAGCCGTAATGTTGGCCACAAATTGATTAGGCCGGTCAGTTTTTCTAAATGTCAAGGGAAGTTTGCAGTGTATGCCCAGCTTGTGTCTCCCAAATACCTAAACTGAGATCTCGCTACTTACCTGCACGCTGCTGGGTCTCTCCAGTCAGTTCCCCCTCCTCCACCCTCCCATCATCGTTGTGTGCAACCGTGACTTTCTTGACAAAGTCTGCTTGCACGTGAGGGAAGGGGAGAGCATGTGGGAACTGACAGGATAGACACAGCGCCGCCTGCAGTATTGCAGTTTGGTAAGTAGTGATAACTCAGCTAGGGGTCATTTTGGGAGATAGGAGCAAGTGCCCCATTGGAATTATCCATTAGACCACCGACGGCTACACGCACCCGACCAAATGCATACACATGGACGATTCTCACCCGAAACGGCTGTGCGTCGCATGTAGCCGTCGGTGTCAGGGGTCGTGGCTTCAAGTCCAGTTTTCTAATTGAATACAACAGATAAACAAATGAGTAGTTTTTTACAAATTAATGGGGAAAAAAAATCATAAATACGGATACAAAACACTTTTGTGAACAACACCCAACCAAGATTTACATTACACATGCAAACATTGTTTAGCTAATGCAGAATGGCACAATTATAACATGGCTATGAAACCAGACACTTCTTTTTCTCTAAACCTGGGTAAACACCAGGGATCATCTCCCAACCTACCTTTTGCCACTTTCCCCAGTTGGCCAGGATGAAGGACTGTTGGTCCTGGCAAAAGTAGTCCGATCACCCATTCTCAGATTTGACCAAAGAACAGTTGGACATTGGTCACAGACCACGCAAACTGATGCAATCGATCGACCGATACAATGAACTATTGTTTTGATTGGGCTAAAAAACTGTATGGTATCAACACAGCTTTACATTGGGCGATCTAGTTCAGTAAATAATCCACCGGACCTGGATGAGGACCTAAACCACTAAATAAGTCTTCACCTCTGGGTAGTACTACCTTCAGCGGTAATCCTTACATGGAAGTTTCCAGTGACACTTCTGGCTTAGTGGTTGCTTTACTATTAAAGCACTGAGTGATTGATTGGTCCAAATCCAATCAGCTACATCTGCAAAACTAAAACATACAGCTACAATGGAGGGTTTCCATTGTAGTACAGCCCTGTTTAATTACATTCTGATCCTTAAATAATAGACAAAGTTTGGATAATGTCATATTGTTTGTATTCATTGAAAATATTAATGTAAACTCAGGCTTTGTGAATTGTAATAACAAGAGGCCAGGCATTTTGGTATAATGAGACAGTGCATATGTCACCATAAATGGAAAATGGATACGGTTTTCTTAGAAAAGATTATTCTTACTTCTCTGTTACTCTGTTTAATGCTCAATACAACTCTTTTGAAACCCTTTAAGCTCCACAGTGTCTGGGACAGTAAATGATTGTAGAAGTACCAGTATTGCAAAATTATCGTTTTAATCAAAATTATCATTTCAATTAAAATTAGATTGAATCTCACATTAAGTAATGTCAATCATACAACATCGATACAATTGTCATCAACAAAGCTGTCAATCATACTACATCGATCATAAGGTAGGAAGTTATATTGATCATAATCATGTCCAGTTCACATCTAATAATGTATGGCCAACACTAAGTCACCTAGACCAGTAAAGAGTTTTCCATTGTTTAGGTTGTACAGATGTGCGATTCACAAACACCAATCAACAATGGACAGGCCGATTAAACGACAGTACCGAATGTTATAACATGTGTATGGCTGCGTAGTCAGGTAATTCTTTGCAGGTTTGGACCACCACAATGTCTGACTGAATAGCCATACATGTATATTATTCTGTGGGACGGCCATTCGTCTGCCGCTCGTTAGTCAACTGCCACGTGTGAAATCGCACTTCTGTATTTAGCTGATGTTAATTCTTTACTGGTGTAGCCCTCTGGTTACACAGAATAGAAAGATCCTTACTCACTACAGGAGTCCTGTGTCTCCGCTATATGAAGAGAGCAGTAAATAACATATTGGCGTGCCTCCACCCAGGATTTAGACAGGCTCCCTGGAATGTTATTTAAGGCAGATATCACCATTGTAACAGTACTTACAATCTGCCAGCCAGAAGTGAGGTGTTGCAAGAACCAGAACAGTTTCCTGACAAGGGTTTCCTTCTTTCTGTTTAAACCTTTTTGTCATACTGGGTTCATCTGGACAGTCAGGGGTATCTAACAATACTAACTGTAAGAATCGAACATAAAATCAATAATATGCTTATAAAGTTATATATCTGAAACAAGGTTAATAACGGTATAGTGCAGGGGGTGCAAATATTGGAAGCAGATTTACCAAGTGGACACTGCTCCCACCCAAGCATGATACAGTCCTGCTAGTGTTATATGATGGATTCCCCAAATGGTCATAAGTCAATAGAGGTGGAGGTTGCCTTATCCTTGTACCCCTTTCTTTACTTCTCGCTGGGGAAGTTGTCTAAGTAAGTTATGTTAGATCCATTCAGGCTTGCTTCTGACCTTGGTACAAACTCGTGAGATGCAGTTTTCAAATGTCCATTAGCTGACATATCCCATCTCCAGAAGGACCAGAGTCGTTTTGAGACACAGCAACATTATGTTCCTCAGAAGGGGATTCAGTCCATTCAAATTCATAGTATCACGCTGATTATGGGATAGTGTCTTAGCAGCATCACAACATTCATCCATGCCCACTGAAACAGCATCTTCTAAGTCAGCAGTGAAACAAGTGTCATTATTTGGGGTACTGGAAGAGGATGATTCCTGTGCCAGCCTTAAAGGGGACACTATACTAAAAAATGACTTTTCATTATTTAAATCTATAAATATGTGTAAGTAGCACTTACTCTGATTTGCGTGTGTTGCTGCATGCCTTCAATTCAGCACACATTTTGTTTAGGAGCAGTATCCCCCCCCCCTCCCTCTTTTAACCACTCCCACTTCCATCCGACCTGACTTTTTTCTCACAAACCAACTGTCAAGCCTGCACACAGCATTCCAACTGTCAAACTCTTGTCACATTCCAGCTACAGTAAAACTACTACAGAAGAATAGTGTGACAGCAAGGCACTTGATAGCTGAAATGTTAGATGTTTAAAGATAGGTACACACGTGCAATAATTCGGCCCCGATCATCATTTCAGTGTTTTGGTCGGTCGGGGTGAATTATCGTATGGCGGCTTTTTGCGCCGCACCCAATTGCCGATCGTTCGTCCAAATCGGACGAACAAACGATCGACGGTCGGAAAATCACAACAGTCTTTTGGGCGGTCAGGCCAAATTATTGTATGGCGGCTTTTGCAACCGCGACCAATTGCCAACCTTTCGTTCATCCAAGACAGGTTGAAAACCACAACATCCATAGAGGACTGCACTATCGGTCGCGCCTAACTGTCGACCCGGCTGCTTTTGCCGTGACTGTCAGTACGTCTCTCCTGGCCGACCAATCAAAGCCTCGAACATTCGGTCAGGAGAAAGATTGTACATGTGTACCTAGCTTATAGGGATATCTAAAAAACAGGGGGCAGATCAACAAAAAATTCTAGGGTGGGAGTTGGGAAGAATTATAGTTTCCAGAAATGGTCAATTTAAATAACTTTTTTTTTGTCAGAGTAGATGCCCTTTAAACCCATCCTTCAGGCACTTTTTTCTTATACACAACTGCTCCAACCTCAAATAACTCAGGCCTCCAATGGTCAGCAAGCTTAGTGTTTACCAGGTATCCCTACATTTCTTAATAGTACTTTGTCCCCTGGTAGCAATTCACTGTATTTAACTTTAAGATCATATCTTGCCATTACTGGTATTCAGCTTGATAACATTCTCATCAGCTAAGTGGTATGCTCCTTCAAACTTTTCTCTCAAATGGAACCCCTAGCTGTATATCAATTGGCAATCGTGGTTCTCTTCCAACATCAGGTTAATATGGGGAGAAACCAGTGCTGTCATGTCAGGTGCTGTTATTTGCAAAACAGTTTCTTGTATTTTCCATAGGCCAGAGCTTGTTATTACTACTTTTACATTGGCTGTGCCCTCTTCTGGTAAACATTCACTTCTTGTACAGATGCCTCTTTGTACAACCAATTTAACTGAGGGCTTTCCAGGTCCAAATTGATTGTCATAACAGTTCTCCCCGTGCTCATCATAACTGCAGTTTCTATTTGCTGTTTTAGAGGCCTTCCATGCCATATCCAAAAGAGCAGACACAGACACAGCGAAGAAACCTCTTCATCCTTGGCTTGTCAATCAAATCATTTTTTTATGAAACTCAATCATTGTGTCTAGAATTTTTGTGGCAAACTGAGGTTCTTTAGAACAGACAACACGCTTGTCCTCTGATTGTCGGTTTCTGGATGGCTGACATCCCTCACATGAATCAATAAATCCGAATGGATTACATCTCAAGTGTGGCAGAGAAAGACTCAATCAGATTGTGTGGTAGCTGTGACAAAAACCCAATTGTATCAACATAAATGACTGCCAAGTGACAAGGGAGTAAGCCTGCATGAGCAGTGACATCAAGGGTGGCAAAGAGCTGATCACGTGGCTGGAAACCTTCATCACCGGTCAGAGCCTTAATTAAAGTGGTTTCTCCCACTGTTTGTATACCCCAAAACTGTACTATAGGAATTCCACCTGCTTGCGTCGAGTTCTGAGCAAATTTCTCTTTTCCTTTAGCTTCACTAAAGCTTTTTAATCTTATCTCTCTTTCCTTAATAATCTTTGTTGGACTTCTAAGAATGTTTCACCAGAGCCCATGATGTATCTCGATCCACCCCCCTGTTGATCAAATGTGCAATTTCATTCGCAGACGAGATCTTAAAAGTGGAAGTTCTGCTAATGCAATTTGCATCTTTGGCTTCCCTTGTGCAGCATTAAACAACCGAAGATATTGAGTACAACTGTATATCTATCAAAACCCTCACCCCCAGGCTGCTTCCATTCTTTCTTTTTCAGTCCATGAAGAAAGTCTTTCTATATTCACAAAAACTGCAGTAGTTTGAGGCTTTTCTTAATTGTATCTGTTAGTAGCTGAAAATTCCTTTTGCCAAAAATTAGCTTGCTATCAGAGAGTTTGTTTGACATTATTATCTGTCAACAACTGTCCATTAGGTAGACTGTGAACCAAGGCAACAGCTTCAGCAACCTGCAATCAGCATTGGTGAGGTGCTCTTTTTGGATCCCCATTAACCTCTGGGTGTACATAAAATTTTTGTTTTCCCCCTTAGGAGGGAAACGGTGTGAGGAGATAAATCAAAGTCCTGGAGTTCCTCATCCTCCACCCATAATCCTCATCGGCCGTCAGATCCTCAGTGTCAATGTAATCGCTCTCGATGACTTCTTTGCTTTGCACATGGTGATCCGGTTGTAAATGTGCGCGCTGTCTGCAACGTTATTTGGAACACGCTGTGCTAGCTGTGAGACAGTATGCGCTTCACATTTTGGCAATTCCCTCAACCACCGAAGATTCAAATAGATCTGCTTCTGTAAACAGCGTCCAGCGCCCTACCTGTACCACATCTCCTTAGAAAAGTTTATTTAAGGCAGATATCAGCTTTGTAACAGTATTTACAATCTGCCAGCCAGGAGTGAGTGTTGCAGAACCAAGAGGGTATTACTGGAGAGAAAACGTTTCCTGTCAAGGGTTTTTCTTCTTCTGTTTACACATTTACCATTCTGTAGTCTGATTTTATCGTTTGCTGGTTCTCTCTTTTACTTTCACCTCATTTCCTCACTCTCTAACTACTGGTTACTTTCCTGGTTATCTGGCTCCTCCCCCTAACTTCCTCACTCTCTAACTACTGGTTACCTGGCTCCTCCCCGTCACTTCCTAGTTTATGGCATCTTAGAATCTCTATGATACAGGATGAGCAGCAGTAAGAATACATGGCAAGCCTCCTACAGGCAAGGAAGGTGTGGGCAGACGTGCAGGATTTCAGCAATATGGTAGAAGGAGTTAACAATTCTAAAGACAGTGAGGGGGAGGGCATAAGCTAAGAGTTCCCTTGCCAGAACACGTGAGGGATCGTTCGTTCCAGTCAGACGGGCAGTTCACTAATTGCTGAGCGGCTGCTACTCCTTCTGAATTTCACATGGCGTCCCCAGCCAACCTCTGAATGATTACCTCCTAGCTCAGGTCCGTGCTGCAAGGGGCAACAAAGGTCTGGAAGGTTCCAGCAATTTTTTCCTTCACTTCAACCAGCAGTTTCAAACATACAGCTGAGATCACCGTTCGGGGAGGCAGGAGATCCCTATCCCCTAATCGCCCCAGCCCACCAGTGCGCACAAACCTAAAAGGTACAGGAAAAAAGCATCAGCTCCGACACACCATTGTAGCAAGAGCGTGTTACTAGGCCTCCCTCTCCACCACATAGAAGTTCATCTCCGATCTCCCCCCTCTCCATCCCCCCCCCTCCTCATCTTTCTTTCTCCCCCTCCATGGAGAGGAATATCTAGGCAGTTGTCTCCACTGCTCTGGCAGGCCTTCAGACTGTCACAGTGCACATGAAAGAGAATCACTCTCATCCACCTCCACAGGCCCAACCAGAGGTACCCAATTCAATCAACAAGATCTTCTTCCTGCCAAGCTGCACACCACTGCATAGGACACAGAACCTCCAATGAGCAGAACAGGCATGATGACATTAAGCATATGTCCGCAACAAAGCCAACAGCACAACCAGTTACCTCAGAAATAGCTCAAAAATGTAGGGTACTTGTATCCATGATCCGCGTGCTCGTTATGCGTTCGGTTGGTGGGTTGTTTGTCCGCCATTGAGCCCCCCAGGGGTAGGCCCCCCAGCCCCCCGTGGGTAGGCCCCCCAGTGGGTAGGCCCCCCAGCCCCCCAGTGGTAGGCCCCCCAGGGCAAGCGCCGCTGCTGTCTCTCCTGTGCTGCGCAGGCACCTCTTCCTATCTCATCGTCCCTGCTGATAGGTTAATGGGACGGAGGAGAGCAATCCGTTTAAACTTGCTACTCAGCCTATCCCTGCATTTGAATTCTATTCCTCCATTCCCCATTCCTCTGCTCTTAAGCCTGTTTTTCAGACATTTTTCTTTGCCTTTTTGGTATAAGCCAAGCTAGTGTCCCTGCTATTAGTTCTAGTAGCCTATCTTGTTCTAAGTTCCATCTTGTCATATTATCATTGTTCTCTTCATTCATTGTTATCCTTGTATTATTGTCTTTTTCTTGTCTTCCAGTCCCTGTTCAGCTCCATTAGTGTTATACACGGCCTCAGCGTCTATACCATGCTCTCTAAGATCTGGGGGTAACCGTGTACAGTGAGGCGCAACAAGTCTCTGACGATCGGGTTCTTGTCTATAGTGAAGACAGCGCTGTAGATTGGGGCATAGGCGCTGAAGGTGTACTCGGGGTAGGGAGGCTGGGACCTTTTGGCCTGGGGGGCAAATTCAACCAAACGGCCCTTTCACAGTAGATTGCAACATTTGTAACCACCTCACTTTGCTAAGGTCACACTGTTAAGTTAATGCCCACTTTTTAAGACCACTATTCCCATTTTACATTGATACTGCAACTTTTCAAGTGTATTATATGGTTATAGGGACAACCAATTACCTTCCCTATACAAGTACCTGGGTGAGGACCTATATCGCTCACCCCTGTTCTCCACCCCATGGTACATTTTTTAAGTCAAGTTATACTTGCCCAAAGTTTCCTTTGTTCCTAATGAACTGGAGGGTTCACAAACACTGACTAATGAACTGAGGTCTGACAATACTGGTCTATGAACTGGGGGGCTGATGACACTGGCTAGCAATCTGAAGGACTGACAACACTGGCTAATGATCTTGATGATTGACACACTATCTAATGAACTGGAGGGCTGAAACACTGGCTAATGAACTTGGGGCTGACTAGTAGGAAGGGAGGATGGGTTTTCGATTCTTGCACATGTTAGAGCTAGAGGTGTGAGCTGTGCCTTTCAGGCACGTAACTTACTAGTCGCTTCTGTGGCAACCCAAATTTTTCATGGAGACCAGCCCGGGGGCATTTGACCCTCCGCCTACTGGGCCAGTTCTTCCTCGGGGACTCCAGGCACTCACAGCGCACATCTTCCATGGTGCTTTACAATGACATAATCATACATTACATTTACTTGGGTAATACTGTACATATTACTAAGTCATACATAACCGTATATACTCGAGTATAAGTCGGGGTACTTTTTAGGCTTTAAAAAAAGCCTAAAAATCCGCCTCGCTTATACTCGAGTGACTAATTCTTATCCAGTAAGCCGGCATCCACACACTCCGCTCCGCTGTTCTGATGGGTGACGTCAATACCCGGTGCCGGTCTAATTTCCCGGCGCCAAGTAGTGACGTCAGGCCGCCAGAGCATGGATGCCGGGTTACAGGATAGAGGTTAGTGTACATACTGCACTAATCCACGGTCTTCCTGCAAATGTACTTTCGCTGTGGGGTTGGGTGGGGACAAGTAGTCCCATACAGTAAACCCATTCTTGCCACTGAGAGGTTCTGAAACCACAACTCCCGAAATAAAGTATGCTGGAGTTGTAGTTTTTCAAACATCTGGAGTGCCAAGGAATGGGTTACTGTATGAGATTAAGGGCCAACTAATGGCTTAATACAGAACCAGGAGCATTTTACTATTGTTAAAAGATGCCTTCTGATTCTGTATTGTTTTGAGGCTTTAGTTGCCCTAAATGGACAGCAAAATTCCCATTCTAGTCCCATATGTAAAGCCATACTGGTTTGGCGATTACTGTATGGGAATTCTGCTGTCCATTTAAAGGGCACCTAAAGCCTCAACTCAGAATCAGAAGGTAGTAGTGGTCATAATTTCTACCCTCAACTATACTTGAGTCAATCATGTTTTACAATTTTTCAGGTAAAATAGGTACCTTGACCTCGATTGTATACGGTATTACATACAAAGGTATGCATGTAATATACTGTAAGTACACAGTGTGATGAGTTATTTGCAGCAATACCATGATACAAAGCAAAGAGCTTAAGAGTCTAGAGGAAATAGGGTGAGACATAAGTGACGGAATCGGTGTCTATAAATAGATTGGCATGTGGAGTACCCTTCAATCACCTATTCCTTTACAACATTGATTGAAGCCCAGGAGGTTAAGGAGCTATGCCTTACCTTCCGTTCTTCAATAATTGTGTGAGACACTTGATAAAGGATTATTTCTGAAACGTGTGTGTAGCACAATAAAAAGCACAGTTTGGCAATTTATGTTGTCATGTAGTCCTTCTTCCTACCTAACTCTGTTTATGGAAAGTTTGGATGCAAGAGTGGAGCATTGGAAAGGAACAGAAGGTAGCTTGGAAATAGGTATGTATTTAACATTATATATAATTTGTTGGAGAGCCAGGAATGAGAGCAGCCAATCACGGACGCGGCTGCTGGCAGTTCATAACGCCGGAGAAGAGAGGGAAGGTAAGAAAGATGGGGGGGGGTTCTCTGGAAAAAGATATTATAGCGGTTGGGCTGGGGGAACTAGCTCTACTATAGGGAAAGGGTTTTTACACTAGGGGGAGGGAGGAGAGGATGTGAAGGGCTGCTCTGAGCAGCTAAAAACCTCTGAGAGGACAGCTCGAGGCCGAAAAATTCCCTGGTGGCCATCTCCGGGTGGTCAGTTTTTAACTTTGGGGGACATTACAGAGAACCATTTGGAGATGGGATGTAAGGTAATGATTTTATACACTACGATGGGGGCCCGTAGTGGGTAAATTTTAGTTTTGGGGGTGGAACTGCCCTTTAAACAAACTGATCCAGGATCGAAATGAAGCATTAAAATTATACAGGGAGAATCTTTTGCATCACTAAAGTTGGGTCCATACAGTAATGAAAAGGGGCAATCCCGTCAGTTCCCCTATACCGGTATGTGGTGTCACAAAAAAACTTGCATTTCCGAGGCCCACAACATTCGCTATCTGCCTCGGAAACACTTGGTCCTACTGAAAATTTCTCCAGTCACGGTCCCAGCACTGTAGTATAGTACTAGTTTGGCAGTCCTGAACGATCTTCCAACCATACTTAATACCCAGCTTAAAATTAACATACGTTGGACATACTACATAAAAAATAAAAAACGAAATACTAATGCACAACCTTTGAATTGCACCCTATATTTCCATCAGGGTTACTGCCTGCTATCAACCATGGGAAAATGAGAGCTAAATATTTTTTTGCCCAGTCTTCACACCATTGTTGGTTTCTTTTAGTTGGGTTCTTGGTAAAGTTTCAACTTGACTTGTAATACCTTTATGATTTAAAAAAGTGTGTACATTATGCATTATATCTTTCTGTCTTGGGAAAGAGGCTACAGTGTTTGACCTGACTGAGAGAAGAGCGGCAGATATGTGTTCCACTTTTGCATCCTGTATTTAAGTTTAAGGCTAGTTATTCGGCTATCTTTTACTGAGGCGACACAGACTCTGCTTCATCAAGGGACTTCCTGTTTCCTTTTAATTAGTCGATGCTCATAGCAGTGTGCTTGTTATATACTATTTTTACAGGCTAACCCATTGGATTTCAAAGGACAAATTTAGACAGAAAACCCACTATTATTCACTATTCATAGGTGGGTCTCTTCCTTTAGTTGTCTTTTAATAAGATGTTGATTATAATTGTGTACCTTATGGGGGGTGTGCAAAAGGGTGCATAATACTGATTATCTTGTTGTACATTTTTCTTTCTTAGTTCACACGTGCAATCGCAGTGTCGACCCCTGAGGCATAACGTGTACGAAGGGCCGTTTCGGGCAATTATTGCCCGTGTATGGGCACTGTAATAGGGTGAAAAGGCATTCTTTCGGGGATCGTTGCCCATACATGGCTCGATTATCGTCCAACGGCCGTTCGCACACACCGTGCGTCACGGGTCGGCAGACGCCTCGCACCTTAAATTTGAACAAATTCTTATTACTTATTGATGCCACAACATTTTCAGGACATTTTCCTTGCTGTAAAAAGAGAAGCTGCAATTACTTGAACTGGCCTCCTGCGGCTGTAAGGAGTATTGCTCCACAGACATCTTTAAAACTTATAAAGTACATCTGTATCTTTAGGCTCAAGGCAAGTATAGTCCACTTCATGCAGTTCTCCATCCCTATGTCAATTGAAAATGTAACGAAATATGTCCATACCCTTTAAGGATGTGTTAGCCATTCTTTATTACCCTATTGCCTAAAAACAGCCATTGTGCACATTTTATTTACTGACACCACAAGTGAATTTATTTTAATGTTAAAAATTGTATACCTGGTTTTCCAGCACATTAGAATATTGTACCTTAATCATCCAATTGTTATTTTAATATTGATGGGATTATGTACAGGATACCAGTGGCATACTACAACTGGTGCAGGGGGGCTAAGAGGCGCCCATTTATCTCCTGGCTGTTTACCA
>JAACNH010005306.1:0-20749 GCA_019447015.1 Hymenochirus boettgeri | reverse complement strand
CCATTCTGCTCCAACGTCCATAATGCTCCAACGTCCATACTGCTCCAATGTCCATACTGCTCCATGCTGCTCCAGCGTCCATACTGCTCCAACGTCCATACTGTTCCATGCTGCTCCAATGTCCATACTGCTCCACACTACTCCATATTACTACAAGTCAAAATCATCATACTACTGTCTGATTTGTTTCAAACAACCTCCATGTCTTACTTAGGCTAGGTTTTTCCCCTGGATCCGATGTGAAATTGGAAATTTAAAACAATAATCCAGCATTTAGTAGACAGATGCCGTGTGAAGGTGAGTGCAGAAAAGGGAAAGCATAATCAACTGTAACAGTTCAATAGGTCCCAGTAATCATGCCCTGGAGTGTTCATGTGCTAACAAGATAGACATAGCAGGATAGATGCCCTTTAAAAATACAACAATGAAAAAATAGTAAGTTAAATGCTTTATAGATCTTGAATTATATCGAACAATGATTCTCCCTGACAGAAAATAAGACCAATTATCTTTTAGAAACTACAACCAGTATTCCCCAACCAGAAAGAAAGCTAGGGAATGCCAGGATTGCCATTACAAGGTTGGACAATCCTGCTCCTGAGTATCCATTTTTTCACAGACAAAAGATAATTCCACACAAGAGCCAGAAATCAATGCTATAACATCGATTTATTCAGGAGATACAATCACAACATGCTTCAACCATGTGTGGTCTTTCCTCAGATGCAATCCATTTTCAAATTCACTTAAGCATTTAATATAACAGATTTATTGTATATGTTTATTTATATAGCTTCACTGGGGGACGCGCGCTGTACAATATAGAATACAAAATTCGTACAAGGGGACAGTAAATTAATACAAATATATAATATGAGCAATAAGAGTAACAAAAACAGAGACTTTCTTGAATTTAAAATTGCCCTCTACCGGACCAGAAGTGGCTTTATCCTTAGCCAAACAAAACTTCTTCTCCTTCACCTCATTTCCCCACAGTCCCACTACCTAAATAGCTCTTAAAAAGTATTCAACTGCCTGCTCTGTTCACTCCTTCTCCGCCTACACCGTTTATATACTGTGAAATAACCTCATATTTCACAGAAAAAATCGAAAATTCCGAAATGGGTTTTCCTATGCACCCTACCCTAACCTCCATACTTCTCCCAACTCCTACCACTTGCACGCTAAACTCCCTCATTGGTTAATCCCTCATTGCAACCCTAACGAGCTTCACCACTATTACAGAACAGGACTCTTATCTCTCCTATCAGGACTAGGGATGGCCGGTTCACGGATCCGCGATTTTATCCCGTACGCGAACGGCGGATTTTTTCCGGATTTTCCCCATTTCCCGAACCGCGGATTTCTCGTATTTCGAAAATGCTTGAAAATACATATTTTCGAAAATTTTTAATTACGGGATTTCTCGCCGTATTTTCGAGAATTTTTTCATTTTTATGGTCCACTCCGCGATTTTCGAATTTTTTCTCGAAAATCGCGGATCCTCGAGCGGACCGGATTTTGCGAAGTTCGGACAATCTCTCTCCAGACACGTCCCCACCTGCCCCCCTTGACCCCATTCCTCTCCTCTTATTTCCCCTCCTCCTCTTCCCTTCATACCAGCCCTAAACTCTCTCTTAGCTTGTCCCTATCCACGGGTATCTTTCCTTATATTTAAACATGCCGTGTCCCCCCCTATACTTAAAAACCCTCCCCGGCCGCTCTTTCCAGCTACCGGCCTGTCTCCCCTTCTCCCATTTGCTTCCAAACTACTGAAAGACATGTCTATGGCAATCTGGTCAGTCACCTATCTGCAAACTCTCTCTTTGACCACCCTCCAGTCAGACTTCCTTCCTCCCTAACCACTCCACGGAACGCCCTCACTAAAGTGACCAATGATCTACTTAGTGCTAAAGTCACTATCTTTGCTACTTCTCTTTGACTGTTCTCTGCTTTTGATACTGTTGCACCCCCTCTACTTCTTCTCAGATCCTGGCCTCCTTGGGAATCCAGGACACTGCACTTCTTCTTGGCTATCCTCCTATCTCTCTGGTAGGACCTTTAGTTTTTCCCACCCTGAAATTACCTCTCCTCTCCTTCTTTTCTCCCTCTACACCTATGGCCTTGGACGCTCATTAGTTCATTTGGGATTCCAGTATCACCTGTACGGATGATACCCAAATTTACATTCTGCCCCGATCTCCCAAAACACATTCCAGGTCCCCGACTGCCTTAGTGCCATCTCTGCCTTCCATGTCCTCCCACTTCCCAAACTCAACATGGACAAAGACTGAACTGTCCTTTCCCACCCTCACGATCTGTTCCCCTCCCTAGTCTTGCTATAAATTTTACACACACACCATCTTCCCCATTTCCTCATGTCCGATGCCTGGGAATATCTAATTCTGATCTTTCCTTCAAACCCCCCATGTCAATTCGCTTGCCAACCCTGTCGGCTCCACTTAAAAACATCTCCCGCATCCGCACCCTTCCTCTCGTAAGTAAGCTACAAGAATCCTAGTCTATGCCCTATCATATCCTGGCTAACTACTGCACCCAAGCCTTGTGTGTTCTTCCCATGCCCGTATTGAGGACTTGCTCATAGCCTGCCCCTCTGCTCTGGAACTCTCCTTCCTCCGTCTGTCCGCATTCACCATCCCTTATACCTTCAAACGTAACCTTAAAACCCACCTCTTCAGGCAAGCATATAACCTGGCCTAAACATTACCCATCTTACTACCCAATATGATCCAACCCCGCCTTTCACACATCCACTGCCAATCTATTTACAGCCTGCCGATTTACAGCACCCTTTGTCTCACCCCTATCATCTATATTGTAAGCTCTTTGGGCAGGGTCCTCTCTCCTATTGTATCATGGTATTGCTGTAAGAAACTCCTCACTCTGTTTACTTATATTTTGTATTACCTGTGTATGAATTGTATGACTTTGTATAAACATGTATTACACTGTATGTAATATAGGACTATGTAATTGTAACAGCGACAGAAGATTGTGCGCTATATAAATCCATAATATAATAAGTGTGGAGAGATTTAATATCCCATTGTTAGAGAGCGAGACAACACGTGCGGCGAGTTAATTATGGACTGAAGTGGAGAAAGATGGGAGCAGAAGGCCAGAAAGCGAACTGAGGTTACAATAGTCTAGGCGTGATAGGATGAGAGCATGGATAAGCATGGCGTAGTTGGAAGAGAAAGGAATCTACGGATTTTCCCAATGTTTTACAAAGAAAAAGCCAAAGGTTTAGGAACTAGTTAATGTGATTGCCCAAGAGGAGAGGCAAAATCATAAAATAACCCCTAAGCAACGTGCCACTGAATAGGGTGGGAAACAAGGTGGGATAGGACCAGGTTTGGTGGGGAAATTATTACCTGAACGAAGGGGGTAAAACAACTCCTCGAAACATTGTGGGTTATATGTGTTCACAATAAAAATCACGCTTTATTGAAGTCGACCCTCGTTTTGTATTGTTTCTTTGGACTTTAAGGTCCCCAAGGGAGGAACCCTGAGGTGTCTGCACCCTTCTTGGTTTCAAGGAAATATTAGTTCGGTTTTAATCAGGGTTAGTTTTGAGGCGCCATCATGAGGAGACGGCACAGAGACAGTGGGAGATGCTGTGATTGGGTGTGGACAAAGCGAGGGGGTGAAAAATGAGCTGATGACTTCTCCCAGGGAATAATATAGAGAAACACAGGGGTCCAATAACAGAAACTCTGTGGAACTCTCATTAAGAGAACCAGAGAGGATGTTTTATTTTCATATGACACAGAGTAGTTAGAGGTAGGATCGTAACCACAATGCCGCTTCATTCTGGATGCCCAAGGAGTGAATAATTTGGCATTAGGAGGGAATGTCAACGAAAAGCCGAGGAGAAGGATGAGAATAGAATAGTGCCTTGGCTTTGGCAGCCTGAACTTCTTAAACTTTTTTTCTCCCTATAAGTCAGCTAGCTTGTATCATAGGTTTTGTGTCCAGCCTTAATACCCGTGAAGTTAGGAGGTATGTATTTAAGCTGGGTGTGACTAGATAATAAGAGATTCAATAAACATTATTATTAATGCAGTGTGTTAATATACTCAATGCAATACTTTTTTTTGTTCAGACTCATTATCCCCCTCCCTCTCTTTACAGACACCTTCTTTATATGACCCGACTCTCTGTTGAGCATCACTATCAGCCAGAACTATTACAGGGGAATTCCCCACCACTGCAAGTTTCTACCTCCTGCCCTCTCTGTCACCCTGTTTCTGTTCAGCAGAATGGCACACAGCATAGGAGTTTATGACGGCACTTACAGAAATGTAAGACTTTTAGATTGGATATCTAAAGAATAGAAATAAAATTGGTATTGTTAGGATATTCTACATCCTACAATGGCAATTTAAAAATAAACATAACAGGAAAAAATATCAACTAACAAACAGTACCTGATAATAACAATGATTGTATAGAAAAGACAATCACGGCAGGGAAACACGCATTTTTGTCTTTAGTGATTAACACTAACTTTTCTTTTTTTAATTTTTTTATTCCCTTGTTTGATTTTATAGGCATTAACATAATTGTTTATCATAGTATGTGTTATAATGTAAGTACAGTAACGGAGGGCAACTGTCAACAACTTTAATTATATGATACCTCCATTTACACCAGTAGACAAGTTGAACATCTTAACTGAATAGAGAATGTAAATGAGCAGATATTCCGGACCAATTCTACTTTCCTGTTTTCTCTTTGCAACAAGTAGAAACACGCCTTAGAGAGAAAAAGTTCACTAGTGTTTACCATAACAATACATGGTAACAAAAACATACAGATTTATATGTGTGAAATAAAGTGTTTAGAATTGAAACAATAAAGAAGGGATTGTTTTCCTATGCTGACATCCCCATTTTCCTTTTATTTCATTCTGTGATGTTTTCTCTCCATATTACTATATCGAATGAAATTGGGTGGAGCTTGTGGGGGGTAGTGGTGGTGGATTGGGTCTGAGGAGTGGCTTAAAGCAGCAACTATACTGTTGCTAAACCACCCCCATATACTAATAGTCCCCAGGGGAAGTATCTCGTTGGGGACAGACCACTTTTGCTTGCCATAGATTGTGCACACCAAGCATCTAACGTCTGTCTCATAATGCTGGTTTGGCCTTGGTAGTTTTAGTTATTTTGGAATTTTTAAATTCGGGGGCAGTAGTTTCAACCTAACCCAGGTTTCAGGTCACATACTGCTTATTATAATGATTTCTCCACAATCGGCCTGAAAGCTGACTTCAAGGTGGGAGCTATCGCTATCAGCTAGTTATAAATTAGAGAATACAATCCAGACTT
The DNA here is from genome assembly GCA_019447015.1 of Hymenochirus boettgeri. Taxonomy (NCBI): domain Eukaryota; kingdom Metazoa; phylum Chordata; class Amphibia; order Anura; family Pipidae; genus Hymenochirus; species Hymenochirus boettgeri. Next base: position 15,398 of record JAACNH010005306.1, on the reverse strand, counting down.
GTTTACATTAAAGGAAAACTAAAAACCCAAATAATATTACTACTCCAGTAAATGTACGTAAATGTAAGCCCCCTAATAACTGGATGACAATAACTGTGTTTTTGTGTGTGTGTGTGTGTGTGTGCAGTGTTCTGGCCACACCTCCTGGCCTCAGTAACTGCTCCCTGCCTAGTCTGTCCTATAAAAGTGGCTAGAGTTTACTAATGGGTGTGACCATCAAAACAAGACCCTTTAGAGACTCAGGACGAGCATGTCTAAAGGACATAATGGCCATTGACCAAATTGTGTGATACCGGATGCTGGGAATAAAGCCACAATCCCCATGTTAGTAGGTAATAGCAAATAGGAAAGTCTCAAATTATTGTTTTATTCCAATGTGCTCTGCCGTCTGATTAACAGTTGTTCTGAGGTTTTGGTTTAAACAAATATTCCTTAAGGGGATAGTGTATTATCAGTATAATGATAAAGAAACTCAAAGGAATTATTAACGACTAAAGACAGTTTCTAATATAGAAATGCATCACTGCTTGTAACTATCCAAATCTCTTTTTTATTTTTGGGTGACTGGGACCATAATAAGTCTTATTAAAATACTTTACAGGCAATAAAGAATGATCTTATTAGTTCTTTTGGTTTATTTCATTACATGCATCTCATCTAAAAATTCCTAAGGTGAACTTCTAAATTCATTATATAAAACTAGGGAGACAGAGATGATAGATGACAATTTGTTTTATAGACTTTTCAATATCTAGATACTTTAGATAGTGCAGCAGAGAAGTGAAAGGAACGTCCCTTTATTATTTCAGAAAGTTTGCTAAAACATGTAAGAGGGAAGGTCATGGTTATTCCTTTAAAGAAATGTGTTGCAAATGAAAGAAGGCGAACAGCAGCAGTGCCGGCCTCCAAAGTCAAAAAGAATCAGGGACAGAGGTAAGGAGCAGGAGTGGAGGAGGCAGGTCTCATGGTTCTCAGGCAATTGGCCATGAGACTTTCAAGTTTTTTAAAGGGCAACTGCACTGTATAAATGTACTTTTAAAAAATTACTTGTACCTGGGTCTTGATTGTAATATTATTATTATTATTTCCTCCTACCTCCCAATATCATTTTGTTAAAGAGCATCACATGTATAGTTTTTCTGCCAACTTTCCTGTATAGTAGTGAAAACTGAGAAATCCTAGAGAAGCAGTTTTTTCTTTGTGCTGGTGCTCCTCATAGAAATGATGTTGGGAGGTAGGAAATAGAAGGAGGATCCAGGCTGTGCAGGAACGATAAGGCACGGGCATAAGGTGATGTAAGAGAGCTTGGATTTCAGTGAGATTCTCCTGCTCTTCATAAGAAGATATAAAAATGCATGATCTTAAAATTGTCTGAACAGATTTTAATGTGGTTTTGGCTTGTTTTAAAAGCTAGAATAAGGGCAATAACATATAAATATATAGTGGTCTGTGGACATACCTTTAATATGCCCCTTAATTTAGTGCAAGGAAACCCTCAAACGATGTCCCTTCAAATGATGAAACTACAAATCATATCATTGCCTCAGCTACAGAGGAACCCAGGAATCTGGGTGTAGTAGTTTTTAGCTTGAAGATCTAGTGGCTGACTAAAGAATCCTTTGAAATTTGTTGTACCAAAATACAACTAATGCTAATATGGCTGTTGTTAGAGTCCAGCAGTGGGTCGGGTACCAGCAGGTTTACCCAGTTTGTGAGACGAGTTCGGGGAACCAGCATTGACTATGAATGGGTTGCGGGTCGGGTCGAGTAAAGAGAACTGTGGTTGGGCCGGAATCGCTGGCAGAAGTGTTCCAGTCTTTAAAAAAAGAAAACATTTTTTTTCCTGTGTATGAAGAGAGCTCTGTCTGTAATAACTAAAACTGGAATACATTGTTATCAATGTGCGGTGCTGGTTTTTTTTTTTTTACACTAAATCAACACTATGGCAGATAAAGGGCAAATCCATGTAGATGCAAAAAGCTCCCAGACTCTTACTGTGTTTTTTGGATGGGTAATATTGGGTTATCAACAGCTCTAATGTACATCTTATACAGGATGGCATTGTGGATAGGAATACAGACATTGGTTTTACTAGCAGAGGTCAGAGTCAGCAAAGTACAATCTCCCATAAAACAAAAGTAACAAACTTCTGTCTGCACCTGCACCTATGGCAGAACCAGAGCAGTTTCTCGCATGGGACCAATGACATGATTTCATTGGTCTTTGTTAATCCTTCTGGCCATATGCTCTATGGGATGTGGATGATTCTACCTCATCTACCACTTGATGAGGTTCAGCTATAAAGTCCAGGTAATGGACACAGTATATGGACATTTTACAATGCCAACATTGTACAACATTAGAGTGCAGACAGGGAATGTTGGTTGGTTGTACTTTTCAAAACATAGCATAAATAGATACACCCATATAAGGTGTAGATAATCAATGCACTCCACCGGCTCCCTACCCATAATCCTCTGTTATGGTACTCGTTGTAACTTTTACTGTTTCCCATTCGCCACCTCTCCCTGAAGTTCCCTGGTTTTATGGCAGATCCCTGACTCCCTGAAATAAATAATACTTCCCTGGAATGTGTTGTTTTGAATTAGAGTGAGGGAGCACAATGATGTCAGAGTCTTTTAGCATTTAGCAAGTGACAAAACCACTTAATAGTGACATGACTTGTTGTATGTATTGTGTCTGTACTTTTTTTCATAGGTGTGTTCTGTCGGATGCATGTGTTTGTATGCAAGAGTGTCTGACTGTATACATGCACATCCCCACCCTGCCGAACCTGGCTTCCGGGAGGGTGGGAGAAGGGCGTGGCCAAGTGACGTGACATCGGTGACGTCACTTAAGAGGTGGGGGGGGGGCGGAGTCAGGGGAGAGACCAGTTACACCCATAGCCACCCTCTAATGTGACGTTAAATTACATCACATTAGAGGCATGGCTAGGGCCGTAACTGGTCTGTGTGACGTAATTTACGTCACATAGCAGGGTGTGGCCAGAAAAAAGAGGTGTTCCGGAGGAGGACTCTCAGGTAGGGTCGCGGTAGTATTGGGGTGGTCTCGCGGGTGTGGCGAGACTCCCGGGAGGGGATGGCCTGTATATGTGTGGTGTCTGTATGCATGGATTATGCGTTATCTGGGGTGGGGCTTTAGGGGGTGGGTATCCTCCCTGAAATGTGTGGTTACCCTCCTGAAATGAGTTTTGGGCATGGTGGAATGTCTTCCCATTGCAACTTCAGACAGTGTCGAGATTTCGAATTTATATTCTGCAGGACTAAATATCTGTTGTATTCAATTAGATCAACTGGACTTGAAGTTTAGTTCTTGAAGACTTTCGCTATGTCATCCGACTGGCTTTCTCAATTCAGAATGACTTGTACAAGAATCTGTGGCAATTATGTACCCTGGAAAAATCCAATTAGCATATCACAGCGAGGTGTTATAGGGCGTGATTAGATAGTGCTAGGGTGTTATAGGAACGCCCAGATTAAGGTGTCAAAACAGCATTGTACATGGCAGACAGATGGTGTCGAACCCCCCCAACTCTATTTAGGCTTGGTGTCTTTATTTTCACATAAATGGCCTCCTTAACACCTCTCTTGAACCAGTCCCGTTCCTTTGCCAATATGTTAACATACAATCTTCAAAGGTATGTCCTTTATCCTTAAGATGCCGGTACACGGCTGAAGTCCTGACCCGAGGAATTGGCTCTTCTGTGCTGGGCCATACATTGATCAGTTGTTGTTTGGTCTCCCCCCACATCACAAATCAGAGATTCTTCACTGCACTGCACTGCGATATATGATGTCGCTTTCTTGTGTTTCGGTATTGGGTCTTTCAGATGTCCATTGCTCCTCAGCGTGTTGCTCGGTTTAAAAGCAGACAGGGATACGGTGTTTTTTTGAAAACTCTTCTTAATTTCTCGGAGACCCCTGCTACATATGGGATGCCCATGTTTCTTCTCCTGTCTTGCTTTTTCCCCTTCACTGTTGGTATTCGTGTTCTTTCTTTCCTTCTGCTTCTTTTGACAAAGGCCCATTCTGGATATCCACAAGTTTTTAAGGGCTCCTCTGAGATGTTTCATTTCTTTAGCCTTTGCCTCTGTGCTAGTGGGGGATGTTCTCAGCCGTGTTTCAGGGTTCTGATGACCCCCGCTTGTGATCTAAGGGTGGTGGGAGTCAAACATCAAATACTGATCTGTGTGTGTTGGTTTTCTGTAAACCTCTTCTTCCAGTTTACCATTCTCCCTGACTTCTCCCAAGCAGTCCAAGAAAGCCAGTCTGTTGTTTTGTACCTCTCCCTTGTAAATTTGATTTTTTGGTCTAACCGCATTAATGTGTTCTGTGAAGCTTGTACTTCCTTCTGTGGATTTTAACCAGGTGTCATCCACATATCTGAACCAGTGGCTGGGTGCTTGCCCTTAAAGGTATTAAGCGCCAGTTTTTCTACCTCCTCCATGTAAGGTGGCTACAACGGGTGAAACTGGAGATCCCATAGCACATCCGTGTTTTTGCTTATAGAACTTATCCCTGTATTTGAAAAAGGTGTATTCAGGCACAAGTCCAGTAAGGCACACACCTGTTCTGGGTTGAGATCAGTTCTGCTGGTGAGAGTGCTGTCTTGGCCTAGCCATTTTCTCACCATGACAACAGCCTCCTTGGTGGGTATACAGTGAAGAGAGATGTCCATCATAGGACACCATAGTTTCTTGCTCACCGAGTACTATATCTTCAATCTTGTTGGTGAAATCCTGAGAGTTCTGGATTTGATGCTTAGAACTTCCCACCAAGGGTCCTAGATGTGGCTAGGTATTTTGCCACCTTGTATGTTACAGAGTTTGATGCTGCTGACTATAGGTCTTAGTGGTGCCCCTTCCTTGTGTATCTTTGGGAGTCCTATATGCATGGATGTGCCTCACCAGGGTAAAGGCGATGATACATTGCTCGATCAATGGCTTTACCTTTTGCAGCTGTTGTAGTAAGTCTATGACGCTTTTTTTTAACCGGCTGGTGGGATCCCTTGTTAAGCCTCATATGTGTTGTTATCGGCCAGGAGCATGGTCACCTTATCATGGTAGTCTGAGGTGTTAAGTACCACTGTGCATCTTCCTCTTTTCTTCCGATAGAATGGTGATACAGAATCTTCTGAGGGATGTTAAGGCTCTTCTTCCTGTGTGGTTAGTTTAGATGAAGGAGTTTTGCACTGGCTAAGGCTGCAGATTCTTAAGGTGAAGTTTGTTCTGCCTCACTCTGTGGTACCTTATTATTGTGGATTGAGGCTTCTGTGGCTGCTATAATATCCACCACAGGGATGGCTTTAGGAGTGATGCAAAATTCAGCCCTTAGCAAGGACTTCCCATTCTGGCTGGGTCCGAGTCCTGTTAGACAAGTTTCTCACCATTCCTCCTTGTTAGATGAAGGACATTCCCTCCTTGTATCCAAGGTAGTTGTTCTCTCCTGGGGGTGTTCGGGGATGACAGAATAGAGATTATTATTGAATATTGCCACAGATTCTTATACAAGTCATTCTAATTGAGAAAGCCAGTCGGATGACTAGCGAAACGTCTTCAAGAACTAACTCAAGTCCATTGATCTAATTGAATACAACAGATAAACCATGACCTGGATGAATGAGAACTTCATATGCAGGACATAAAGTTATAAAAATATAGGTTGGTAACCAGTAGTAGATCTTCAAATGTTTGAAAAATATAACTCCCAGCATTCCTTGCTTAGAGTGAATGCTGGGGTTGTAGTTTTTAAACTACGGTTACTTATTCCTGTCACAGGAAATGTTACAATAAAGGGTAGGTAGAAGTTGGGGACAGTAGAGGTCCATGGGTAGGTAGTAGGGGACAGTAGAGGCCCATGTGTAGGGATAATAAAGTGTACATTGCACTCTATACCGGGGATCTCCTCCTGGCCTACATTTGTTGAAATATATAACTCAGTTCCACTACATCCCAATATCGAGCTGGGGACGTACTTTGGAGCCTTAGTTGAAGAGCCCTGATATTTAGTGCTATGAATTGTCTATACATTGTTGGTTCTGATAAAATTTACTTATACTTAAATAAACTTGGGGGTAATTGATTTTTGTGGTAGCTCATTGCTGTTGGGACGTTGCTAGCGGTACGGTAATTCTCTTTTTCGTGTTTTAAAAAAAAACATAAAAGGTCTGGTCGATTTTTGGTCCAAAATGCTGTCGGGTCGTCGTAGGTATGGTAGAAAGTGGGTTGCGGGTCGAGTGAGGGTACAATTTGTCGGGTCGGGTTTGGCAGGGTTGCCAGAGCATGAGGGGTGGGGCTGTGATTCACGGTGGGTGTGACAAGGCAGGGCTTTGGTCGGAGGCTGGGTTGGGGCTTAACTGGGCTGGGCTGCCAAGGCTGTCTAAAATAGGAACGCCTGCATAACTGGATGCGGTTTTAGTTAGACCCACACAGGGCTCTCTATTTTGTTTGTCCTTTAATGAAAATGTATTATACCAAAATTCTCTCTTTAACATAATGAGGGTTCAGGTTAGCTACCTTGTGACTTTACCATGAACTTATTTCCCTTGAAAAAATATTTGAATCAAACAATTGCCTGTTAACTTATTCTATCCCTGTTTGTTTATCCTATCCATTTCCTCAAAAGACACACAAGAGTCCAAATGAATTGGCAGAGCTGCACAAAGTACATATTTATATTACAAACAATGCACATTTACTAGTAAGACAAAAAGATATTAAACTAACATTGTATTTTTTAACCTGTTAGCATTAATAACAAGATTTATTTTTGCAAGCCTACTCGTACCTCCATGGGTGGGGCTGGCAAGAGCTGATTCTCTGTTTCTCTAGCCTGACTACCTCTCCCATTGCCATGCATGCACAGAGGGCTGCAGAGGCCTGAGCAAGCTGTCAGTCACAGCCGAACAAAAGTTTGAAAGCATATTGTCATACTGCTCCACGTCCATACTGTTCCATACTGCTCCAAACGTCCACTGCTCCAATGTACTACTGCTCCACACTCACCAGCTCCAAACTGCTCCATACTGCTCAACGTCCTACTGCTCCATACTGCTCCAACTCCATACTGCTCCATACTGCTCCAACGTTCATACTGCTCCATACTGCTCCAAGCTCCAACTGCTCCATACTGCTCCAACGTCCATACTGCTCCATACCGCTCTAGCGTTCATGCTGCTCCAACTTACTGTTCCATACTGCTCCAATGTCCATATTGCTCCAACGTCCATACTGCTCCAATTATCCATACTGCTCCAACGTCCATACTGCTCCATACTGCTCCAGCATCCATACTGCTCCATACTGCTCCAACTCATACTGCTCCATACGGCCCAACGCCCAACTGTTCCATACTGCTCCAGTGTCCATACTGCTCCATACTGCTCAACGTCCAAACTGTTCCATACTGCTCCAACGTCCATACTGCTCCATACTGCTCCAATGTCCAAACTGTTTCATACTGCTCCAACTTCCATACTGCCCCATACTGCTTCAACATCCATACTGTTCCACACTGCTCCACAACGTCCATACTGCTCTATACTCCAACGTCCATACGCTCCAATGTTCTACTGCTCCATACTGCTCCAATGTCCATACTGCTCTATACTGTTCCAACGCCCATACTGCTCCATGCTGCTCCAACATCCTACTTCTCCATTCTGCTCCAAGCTCCATACTGCTCCAAACTCCATACTGCTCCAATGTCCATACTGCTCTATACTGCTCCAACGTCAACTGCTTCCAATGTCAATACTGCCTCTTATCTGCTCCAACGCCCATACTGCTCCATACTGCTCCAACATCCATAATGCTCCATTCTGCTCCAAGCTCCATACTGCTCCAAACTCCATACTGTTCCATACTGCTCCAACGTCCATTTGCTCAACTGGCTCCAACTCTATCTGTCTCTACTTCTCCAACATCCACACTGCTCCATACTGCTCCAATGTCCATAATGCTCCATACTGCTTCAAAGTCTATTCTGCTCCATACTGCTCCAACATCCATGCTGCTCCATACTGCTCCAACGTCCATACTGCTCCATGCTGATCCAACATATATACTGCTCCATTCTGCTCCAGGCGCCATACTGCTCACATACTGCTCAACGTCCATACTGCTCCAATGTCCATACTGCTTCATTCTGCTCCAAGCTCCAAACTGCTCCAAACTCCATACTGTTCCATTCTGCTCTAACGTCCATACTGCTCCATACTGCTCCAACATCCATACTCTCCATTCTGCTCCAAGCTCCATACTGCTTCAATGTCCATACTGCTCCATTTTGCTCCAAGCTCCATACTACTCCATACTGCTCCAACAACATCCATACTGCTCCATTCTGCTCCAAGCTCCATACTGCTACTGCTCCAAACCATACTGTTCCATACTACTCCCAACACCATACTGCTATAACATCCATACTGTTTTCAAAGCTCCACACACTGCTCTCAACGTCCATACTGCTCCAAGCTCCATACTGCTCCAATGTCCATACTCTCCATTCTGCTCCAAGCTCCATACTGATCCATACTGCTCCATCATCCATACTCTCAATTCTGCTCCAAGCTCCATATTGATCCATACTGCTCCAACACCCATACTGCTCCATTCTGCTCCAAGCTCCATACTGCTCCAAACTCCATACAGTTCCAACATCCATACTGTTTCAAGCTCCATACTATTCCAACGTCCATACTACTCAATTCTTCTCCAAGCTCCATGCTCCATACTGCTCCAATGTCCATCTGCTCCATACTCCCAACGTCCATACTGCTCCTACATCATACTTCTCTTTTTGCTCCAACGTCCATACTGCTCCTTCTGCTTCCAACGTCCTAATTGCTCCAACGTCTACTGCTCCAATGTCCATACTGCTCCATGCTGCTCCAGCGTCCATACTGCTCCAACGTCCATACTGTTCCATGCTGCTCCAATGTCCATACTGCTCCACACTACTCCATTCTGCTCCAAGCTCCATACTGCTCAATTCTGCTCCAAGCTCCATACTGCTCCACACTCCCTACTGTTCCATACTGCTTCAACGTCTATTCTGCTTCATACTGCTCCAACATCCATGTTGATCCATACGCCAACGACCCAGACTGCTCCAACATCCATACTGCTCCATGCTGCTCCAACATCTATACTGCTCCATTCTGCTCCAAGCGCCATACTGCTCCATACTGCTCCAAAGTCCATACTGCTCCAACGTCCATACGCTCCAAACTGCTCAACTCCATACTGTTCCATACTGCTCCAACGTCCATACTGCTCCATACTGCTCCAACATCCATAGTCTTCCTTCTGCTCCAAGCTCCATACTGCTCCAACGTCCACACTGCTCCATTTTGCTCCAAGCTCCATACTGCTCCACACATGCTCAACATCCATACTGCTCTATACTGCTCCAACATCCATACTGCTCAAAAACTCCGTACTGTTTCCATACTACTTCCAACGTCCACTACTGCTCCAACATCCTACTGTTTCAAGCTCCTTACTGCTCCAACGTCCATACTGCTCCAAGCTCCATACTGCTCAACGTCCATACGCTCCAACGTCCATACTGCTCCATACTGCTCCAAGCTCCTACTGCTCCATACTGCTCCAAACTCCATACTGCTCTATACTGCTCCAACATCCATACTGCTCAAAACTCCGTACTGTTCCATACTACTCCAACGTCCATACTGCTCCAACATCCATACTGTTTCAAGCTCCTTACTGCTCCAACGTCCATACTGCTCCAAGCTCCATACTGCTCCAACGTCCATACTGCTCCATACTGCTCCAACATCCAATCTGCTCCAACGTCCATACTGCTCCATTCTGCTCCAATGTCCATATGTTCCAACGTCCATACTGCTCCAATGTCCATACTGCTCCATGCTGCTCCAACGTCCATACTGCTCCAACGTCCATACTGTTCCATGCTGCTCCAATGTCCATACTGCTCCACACTACTCCATTCTGCTCCAAGCTCCATACTGCTCCATTCTGCTCCAAGCGCCATACTGCTCCAAACTCCCTACTGTTCCATACTGCTTCAACGTCTATTCTGCTTCATAATGCTCCAACATCCATGCTGATCCATACTGCTCCAACGACCATACGCTCCCATCCATACTGCCCATGTGCTCCAACCTATACTGCTCATTCTGCTCAAGCGCCATACTGCTCCAAAGTCCATACTGCTCCAACGTCCATACTGCTCCAAAACTGCTCCAAACTCCATACTGTTCCATACTGCTCCAACGTCCATACTGCTCCAACATCCATAGTCTTCCTTCTGCTCCAAGCTCCATACTGCTCCAACGTCCACACTGCTCCATTTTGCTCCAAGCTCCATACTGCTCCACACTGCTCCAACGTCCATACTGCTCTATACTGCTCCAACATCCATACTGCTCAAAACTCCGTACTGTTCCATACTACTCCAACGTCCATACTGCTCCAACGTCCATACTGCTCCAAGCTCCATACTGCTCCAACGTCCACACTGCTCCATTTGCTCCAAGCTCCATACTGCTCCACACTGCTCCAACATCCATACTGCTCTATACTGCTCCAACATCCACACTGCTCAAAACTCCGTACTGTTCCATACTACTCCAACGTCCATACTGCTCCAACATCCATACTGTTTCAAGCTCCTTACTGCTCCAACGTCCTACTGCTCCAAGCTCCATACTGCTCCAACGTCCATACTGCTCCATACTGCTCAACACTCCTACTGCTCCACACGTTCATACTGCTCCATGCTGCTCCAAGCGCCATACTGCTCCACGTCCATACTGCTCCAATGTCCATACTGCTCCATTCTGCTCCAGGCTCCATACTCTCCATTCTGCTCCAAGCTCATAACTGCTCAACATCCACACTGCTCCATTCAGCTCCAAGCTCATACTGCCCATACTGCTCCAACATCCATACTGCTCCATTCTGCTCCAAACTCCATCTGCTCCAACTCCATAACTGTTCCATACTGCTTTAACGTTCTATCTGCTTCAATACTGCTCCACACACCATGCTGCTCCATACTGCTCCAACATCCATACTGCTCCAACATATATCTGCTCATTCTGCTCCAAGCGCATACTGATCCATACTGCATATCGTCCATACTGCTCCAACATCCATACTGCTTCATTCTGCTCCAAGCTCCAATCTGCTCCAAACTCCATAACTGTTCCATTCTGCTCCAATGTCCTACTGCTCCATACTGCTCCAACATCCATATCTCTCCATTCTGCTCCAAGCCCATACTGCTTCAACTCCAATACTGCTCCATTTTGCTCCAAGCTCCATACTACTCCATACTGCTCCAACATCAGAGGTGTCTCTATGTGTTTTTGCCACCTGAGCCAAACTTTGAATGCCACCTCTATGTACTACTAGGTGCTATGTTTATTTTCTTCTGCTCTGTCTGGCACTTTCTTAAGAAATTGAGCTCTGCCTGCCGCCTCTCTGATATTTAGCATGGGTGCCGCCCTGACATTTTGCTCATATTGCCTCATTAGAGGAACCCCTGTCCAACATCCATACTGCTCCAAAATCACCTGTTCAAGCTCCAACTGCTACAACGTCCATACTGCTTCTAATGTCCATACTGCTCATTTGCGCCAACTCCATACTGCTCCATTCTGCTCCAAGCGCCATATGCTCCATATGCTCCATACTGCTCCAACCTCCATACTGCTCCAATGTCTATGCTCCATACTGCTCCACGTCCATACTGATCCGTTTCTGCTCCACCACTCCATAACTGCTCCATACTGCTCCAACGTCCATACTCTCATTCTGCTCCAAGCTCCATAACTACTCCTTCTGTCAAGCTCCATACTGCTCCACATCCATACTGCTCCATTCTGCTCCAAGCTCCATACCGTCCAACTCCATACTGCTCCATACTACTCCAATGTCCATAACTGCTCGATACTGCGCCAACATCCATACTGTTCAAAGCTCCATACTGCTCCAACGTCCATACTGCTCCATACTGCTCCAAGCTCCAAACTGCTCCATACTGCTCCAACATCCATATTGCTCCAACGTCATATTGCTCCACACTTCAGCCATCTGTCCATATGCTCTAACTGCTCCAACGTCCATACTGCTCCATGGCTGCTCCAAGCTCCAAACTGCTCCATACTGTTCCAGGTCCATACTGTTCAGCATCCATACTGTCCCATACTGCTCCAAAGTCCATACTGCTCCAGCGTCCACACTGCTCCATACTGCTCCAACTCCATACTGATCCATACTGCTCCAACGTTCATTACTGCTCCATACTGTCCAACGTCCAAAATGTTCCATACTGCTCCGGTGTCCATACTATCCATACTGCTCCAACGTCCAAACTGTTTCATTATCTGCTCCATACTACGCCCCCAACAAAACAATGTCCAACTGTCCATACTGCTCCAACATCTACTGTTCCCCAACTGCTCCAACATCCTACTGCCCCAACGTCCATACTGCTCCAAGCTCCAAACTGCTTCATACTGCTCCAACATCATATTGCTCCTACTGCTCCAGTGTATATACTGCTCCATTCTGCTCCAAGCTCCATACTCTCCTATTCTGCTCCAAGCTCCATACTGCTCCAAGCTCCAAACTGCTCCATACTGCTCCAATGTCCATACTACTGCCTTCCATACTGCTCCAGCGTATATACTGCCCATTCTGCTCCAAGCTTATACTCTCCATTCAGCTCCACGCTCCATACTGCTCCAACATCCACACTGCTCCATTCAGCTCCAAGCTCCATACTGCTCCAACTCCACTACTGCTCCATCATCCAACTGCTCCAACGTTCATATACGCTCATGCTGCTCCAAGCGCCCCATACTGCTCCAACCCATACTGCTCCAATTCCATACTGCTCCTCTGCTCCAGGCTCCCTACTGCTCCATAACTGCTCCAATCCATACTGCTCCATTCTGCTCCAACCCATCCTGCTACTCTGCTCCCAAACTCATTACTGTTCCATATTGCTTTAAACGTCTATTCTGCTTCATACTGCTCAACATCCATGCTGCCCATACTGCTCCAACATCCATACTGCTCCAAACATATATACTGCTCCATTCTGCTCCAAGCGCCATACTGATCCATACTGCATAATCGTCCCATACTGCTCCAAACATCCATACTGCTTCATTCTGCTCCAAGCTCCAATCTGCTCCAAACTCCATACTGTTCCATTCTGCTCCAATGTCCATACTGCTCCATACTGCTCCAACATCCATACTCTCCATTCTGCTCCAAGCTCCATACTGGCGTCAAACATCCATACTGCTCATTTGCTCCAAGCTCCATACTCTCCATACTGCTCCACATCAGAGGTGTCTCTAGTGTTTTGCCACCTGAGCCAAACTTTTGAATGCCACCTCTATATACTACTAGGTGCTTATGTTTTATTTTCCTTCTGCTCTGTCTGACACTTTTCTTAAGAATTGAGCTCTGCCTGCCGCCTCTCTGATATTTAGCATGGGTGCCGCCCCGAGCATTTTGCTCATATTGCCTCATTAAAACACACCCCTGTCCAACACAATATGCTCCAACATCATACTGTTTCAAGCTCCATACTGCTACAACGTCCCATACTGCTCTAATGTCCATACTGTCTCTCTTTGCGCCAACGTCCATTACTGCTCCATTCGGCTCCACAGCGCCATACTGCTCCATCTACTGCTCCATACTTGCTCCAACCTCCATATGCTCCAATGTCCATACTGCTCCATACTGCTCCAACGTCCATACTGATCCTTTCTCTCCAACATCCATACTGCTCATACTGCTCCAACGTCCATACTCTCCATTCTGCTCCAAGCCTCCATACTACCCATTCTGCTTCCAAGCTCCATACTGCTCCAACAATCCTACTGCTCCATTCTGCTCCAAGCTCCATACCGTTCAAACTCCATATGCTCCATACTACTCCAATGTCCATATGCTCGATACTGCGCCAACATCCATACTGTTCAAAGCTCCATACTGTCCAACGTCCATACTGTGCTCCAAGCTCCAAACTGCTCATACGCTCCAACATCCATATTGCTCGCAACTCATCCATTATGCTCCAATGTCATAATACTGCTCTATCTGCTCCAACCCATACTGCTCCAGCTGCTCCAAGCTCCAAACTGCTCCATACTGTTGCCAGGTCCATACTGTTCCAGCATCCATACTGTCCCATACTGCTCCAACGTCCTACTGCTCCAGCGTCCACACTGCTCCATTACTGCTCCAACCTCCATACTGATCCATACTGCTCCAACGTTGCAATACTGCTCCATACTGTTCCATCCAACGGTCCAAACTGTTCCATACTGCTCCGGTGTCCATAACTGTCCATACTTATGCTGCTCACACGTCCAAACTGTTCTACTGTCCATACTGCTCCATGTCCAACGTTCCAACTGCTCCATACCCCATACTGTTCCACACTGCTCCAACATCATACTGCCCCCAACGTCCATACTGCTCCAAGCTCCAAACTGCTTCATACTCTCCAACATCCATTACTGCTCCATAATGCTCCAGTGTATAATACTGCTCATTCTGCTCCAAGCTCCATACTCGCCATTTGCTCCAAGCTCCATACTGCTCCAAGCTCCAAACTGCTCCATACTGCTCCAAGTCCCATACTGCTCCATACTGCTCCACGCTAGTATATACTGCTCCATCTGCTCCAAGCTCCATACTCTCCATTCACTCCAAGCTCCATACTGCTCCACACACCACACTGCTCCATTCAGCTCCAAGCTCCATACTCTCCAACATATCCTACTGCTCCATTCTGCTCCAAACTCCATACTGCCCAACTCCATACTGTTCCATACTGCTTCAACGTCTATTCTGCTCCATACTGCTCCAACATCCATGCTGCTCCATACTGCTCAACGTCCCTACTGCTCCTGCTGTGCTCCAACAATATATACTGCTCCATTCTGCTCCAAGCGCCATACTGCTCCATACTGCTCCAACGCCCATACTGCTCCATTTTGCTCCAGCTCCAAACTGCTCCAAACTCATACTGTTCGATTCTGCCTCCAACGCATACTGCTACTGCCCAAATCCATACCTCCCTTCTGCTTCCAAGCTCCATACTGCTCCAACGTCCATACTGCTCCATTTTGCTTCAAGCTCCATACTAACTCCATACTGCTCCAACACAGAGGTGTCTCTAGTGTTTTGCCACTGGAGGCCCAAACTTTTGAATGCCGCCTCTATGTACTACTAGTGCATGTTATTTTTCTTCTGCTCTGTCTCGCCACTTTCTTAGAAAAATTAAATGGCTGCTGCCTGCCGCCTCCCGAATATTAGCCAGGGTGCCGCCCTTACATTTTGCTCAATTGCCTCATTAGAT
>JAACNH010005305.1:0-20749 GCA_019447015.1 Hymenochirus boettgeri | reverse complement strand
GATAACTATATAATATGAGAATATACTGGTTTAACACATATACTGTAGTTCTGGTTGGTACAGGGTACTATATAATATTGAGAATTACGGTATTAACACATATACTGTAGTTCTGGTGGTACCGGGACTATTAATAATGAGAATTAATGGTATTAACACATATACTGTAGTTTGGTTGGTACAGGGATACTATATATATTGAGAATTACTGGTATTAACACATATACTGTAGTTCTGGTTGGTACAGGGATACTATATAATATTGAGAATTACTGGTATTAAACACATATACTGTAGTTCTGGTTGGTACAGGGATACTATATAATAATGAGAAACGGTATTACACATATACTGTAGTTCTGGTTGGTACAGGGATACTATATAATATTGAGAATTACTGGTATTAACACATATACTGTAGTTCTTGGTTGGTACAGGGATACTATATACTATTGAGAATTACTGGTATTAATACATATACTGTGTTCTGGTTGGTACAGGGATACTATATAATATTGAGATTACTGGTATTAACACATATACTGTAGTTCTGGTTGGTACAGGGATACTATATATATTGAGAATTACTGGTATTAACAACATTACTTAGTTCTGGTTGGTACAGGGATACTATATAATATTGACATTAACTGGTATTTAACATATACTGTAGTTCTGGTTGGTACAGGGATACTATTAATATTGAGAATTACTGGTATTAATACATATACTGTAGTTTTGGTGGTACAGGGATACTATATAATATGAGAATTACTGGTATTAATACATATACTGTAGTTCTGGTTGGTACAGGGATACTATAATATTGAGAATACTGGTATTAATACATACTGTAGTTCTGGTTGGTACAGGGATACTATATAATATTGAGAATTACTGGTATTAATACATATACTGTAGATCTGGTTGGGACAGGGTACTATATAATATTGAGAATTACTGGTATTAATACAATACTGTAGATCTGGTTGGTACAGGGATACTATATAATATTGAGAATTACTGGTATTATACATATACTGTAGTTCTGGTTGGTACAGGGATAACTATATAATATAGAGAATTACTGGTATTAAACATATACTGTAGTTCTGGTTGATCCAGGGGATACTTTCCGATTGCCATTTGGAGTCAGGAAGGAATGTTTTTTCCTTTTTAGCTGGGTTTTTTGCCTTCCTCTGGATAAACTGTTAGGTTGGATTAAAAAGGAGGGCATAAAGGTGGCACTTTATGGACATATGTCTTTATTCAACTCAAACTATGTAAAATACACATTATTTATTAATATTTAATTATTATTTCATTACATATATTTTGTGATATCAATGGAAATGTAACCCATCACAGAACTCTGTAGATTTGACCTGATGTGACCTATGGGAAAGAGTGGTCTTTGATTGTCCTGGGTAAATAATTGAACTTTTATAAATGGACAACAACTGTAATCAATGTTGTCTGTATTTCCACTGGTTACAGCACAATCTCAACTAAAGTGGAAGTCAGCATATGGGCGAAAACCATCCAGGCCATGCTTAAAGGGCATGATCACCTCCTACAAAAAAAATTTAAACAGATTAGATTCCGGCTCTTCCAGACGGTAGCCGTCATTGGAGCTGTGGCAGGAGGAACGGCCGTAAGTAGGGGTGTTGGAGGGCCTGGTTACAAAAAGCATGTGTAAAAGCTGTAGGTTAACTTCCAACACATTTAAATTTGAGACCTGGATTATGACACTATATAACCAGAAGATGGCAGTCAGAAGACTATAAAGTTGATGCAAATGTGAAATGACTAATATCGCTAGTCACAGATAGACAAAGCTCAGAAACCTCAGGTCTGGTTTTAATAACCTTGAACCTACTTAAAGAGAAATTTCTTCTCTTTATTTTCCAAACGGCAACAGAGGACTTGACTAATTATTTGCAGATAGTCCCAGGCAGGATTTCCAGAAATTGGCCCCCCGTGCAGGAGGGGCCATGATATTGGGGTGTGGAAAAGGCAGGGTTAAGTGCGGAGTCACGTCAGAGGCAGAGTTGGGGATTCAACTGGGCCGGGCTGCTAGGGCCGGTCTCTGGTGGGATTTAAGCCCTGACTGCGGAACTCGGGATTTTGTCCCTGCAGTCGGGGAAATCCTCTCCAAATAAGCACGCCTGGAAACCCTGGCCCCAGGGAACGATCATCTACTGCTGCAACTACACCTATTACAGGTAACAGTTCCATACAGATGAGAGGAACCTTTACCTCAACAAGTATAAATTGCTATCAGTGGGCTAACTTTATCGCTGTGCACTAGTCACTTCCCTAAGTACCACCGCCTGCAGTTGTGAACAGCTACATGGTAGGAAGGGCTGCATGGCCTTTGTGAGTTATTTAAATATCTTCTCTGTCTAGGTCTCTTACTGTCTGTAGGTCCTTTTAGAAATCACTGACACTGGTGTTGCAGTGGAAAACAAAATGTACAGAACTAAGGAACATAGGGTTACTCTAGAAAAAAATCTATTAGCATCCATAACTACATTGTACATTGTCAACTGGGATAATGTTTATCAGGTAAAGGTACTGAACAGAAGTGGACGTGTTTAGCTCACATCTAAATTTTACATAAATAATTAAAAAAAATAAATCTGCGCCCATGTGGCTGAATTCTGATGTAAAGAGTCAAATGGAAAGGAAGAAAAGGCATTTAAAACCTTTAAGGCAGAGGGAACGGAAAGGGCCTTTAAGGATTATAAAAACTGTAACAAGGAGTGTAAGAAAGCAATCAAACTAGCTAAAATTAGTAATAAGTTAGGATAGCTAACAAAGCATCACTAATCACTAAGATAGCGTTAAAGCAAATGTCTTAAATATTTTTTTCCCCTCTGTATACACTACATAGAGTATAGTAGCATTAATGGTATAAAAGATTCAAGTGCACTTTGGTTTACCGAGGATATGGTACAGAAACAACAAAATAAGGTTAATATTAAGAAATCTCCTGGACCAGATAAAACACATCCTTGGGTTATCGCTTCTATTTAATCTATTTATTAATGATTTGGAAGTCGGTATGTCAGCAAGTTTTCTGTGTTTGCTGACAACACAAAACTTTGTCGACCATTAAAAACTTCAGAGGATGTGCAATCGTTGCAGGGGATCTAGATAGATTGTCACATTGGCTGCTAGTGGCAGATGAGATTCAATGTTGATAAATGTAAGGTGGTGCATTTTGGACTTAAAAATCCTTTGCTGCTATACTATAAATGGCTCTGTGTTAAGTGAATCCCGTTGGAAGGGATCTTGGAGTTTTGGTGGAAAACAAACTTAAGGAAGCAAGCAGTGCCAGGCGGCAACAGCCAGAGCCAGCATGGTATTGTCTTGTATAAAGAGAGGTATGGATTCAAGGAGGAATTGTTATTCTCCCCTTTACAAAATTGGTAAGCCTCATTTGGAATATGCAGGCAATTTGAATCTGTGTACAAAAAGGACATCTTTGAATGGAAAGGGTTCAGAGAAGGGCAACTAAATAATAAGGGAATGGGGGAGCTTGAATATGAAGAGGGACTAGATAAGTTACAATTATGTACGCTGGAGAAAAGGCGCTTGCGGGGGGATATGATTACTGTGTATAAATACATTAACGGGCCATACAAAACTATGGGGCATTGTTCACCAATAGAACATGTCAGAGGACACATGGACATCCCTTAAGACTTGAAGAAAAAAGGTTTAGGCTTCAAGCTCGAAAGGGTTTTTCACTGTGAGAACGGAAAGCTATGGAACGTCTTCCAGTGGACGTTGTAATGGCAGGTTCATTGGTCAGTTTCAAAAAAAAGCTGGACGAGTTCTGCAAACAAGGAATGTTGCAAGTTACTGGTACTGATACATAAAGTAGAGTTGATCCAGGGAAATTTCCGATTGCCACTTGGAGTCAGGAAGGAATTTTTCCCCTTCATAAATTTGGACTTGCAACAGTACACATTCACTGTAACAG
Organism: Hymenochirus boettgeri; assembly: GCA_019447015.1. Lineage (NCBI taxonomy): Eukaryota > Metazoa > Chordata > Amphibia > Anura > Pipidae > Hymenochirus > Hymenochirus boettgeri. Next base: position 16,758 of record JAACNH010005305.1, on the reverse strand, counting down.
GCTTGATATACCAAACCGGAGTACGTCGTTTACAAAGCAATATGAATTCCCAAAAAGACACAGTCCATACCATACCATTGAAAAAGTGTAATATACCACATTCAAAGGGTGTTTTTTGCGGCTAACATAATTACAAACCTGCAATCTGCTTACTGGCTTAAAGATCGAATATAACCTCAGGGCTTCCATTTCTGACAACACAACAAAGTTCTGTTGCTGCATGTACTGTAATCCCTGATTGATCTTTGGTGCATTCATACCATGGCCTAATCAGAATCTGTTGATGCATTTTTACCACTTCCACCGGATAGTAAGAGAGAAGACCATGCCACTAGGCTTTTAACAGGGTGAAACTAGCAGGGGTCCCACTCTTTCATCTTATGACAGATAAAGGCTCCTCACAGAAACCACTGTGGATGAAGCATGCATAGGGGCCACATCACAGTTTGCTAGGCCCAGTAATTCCTAGGATGCCACTCATACAGGAGTGAATAAATATCTGTATATAGGGGGGCACACTCAAGAAGATTAAAACAATCCTTTATTCAAGTGTGAAAGAAACCATATACACCATCTTTCAGGGGGGGGTCAAGTGCCCCCTTCCTCAGGTGTGAGGAAGGGGGCACTTAACCCCCTGAAACGTTGTGTCACAGAAAACAGGGGTGCACCTCAACTTACCTGCCTAGGACTCTATAACTTTATTGAATTTTGATTTATCATACAGGAGTGATTCTGTCTACACAGTTTCATTACACAACTGACTTCTTCAGTGCGTAAGTGCCATATCTCAGCATAGCATTTGACCCTTTCTCCTAAGGACAATTTTATTACAAATTTAACATTTATGCCCATCATTCATTATTAGCAATAGTGTCTCAAACTGCCTCCCAAATTAAAGTAGCTTATTTATTTAAATTCGACCTCAAGTAATATAGTGTCCCGGGGGTTAATTTAACTCAAATCTTAAAGGACATGTCCTTTAAGAGCATTGTTGCTGCCTTACACGGAAGCAGGCAGAAGAACGCAGAGGGAGCGAAGGTGGTAAGTAGCATTACCAGCATATTGAAAGGTAAGAACCTTGAGAACTGGAGGTTTTGGGGGCACTGACAAATTATAAAAGGTTTATTTTGGCAGTGGACATGGCCTTTAAAATGTTATTAATCAGCAATGGATTATTAAACTAGGAAAGTATTACTTCCAATATTCTCCAGATATTTTACAATTTATAAGAAACACCCATAAATATCATTCAGGCATGTGTACTCATTAGTGTCTAAATCAGAAATCCACCTCAGTTCTTCCTTAGGGCTAGGCCACACTGCTGTGTTTTGTTGCGTTTGCTTTTTTCAGATCATTGAAAATGCGCATTTTGAGTGGTTGTGATCGCAATCACATGTGTTTTCCTAACCTAATGAAGAAAACACATGCGATTCCGTGTGCGATTGCGTTTGCATTGCAATGTGGCCGTGCCCTTAGTAATGATTTGCCAGGGTCTCCACCTCTAATTTCAAGGACTTTTTCTCAAAAAGTGCCTGAATATGTACTTGCTGCATGCTGTTCAATAAAATGTTTAAATACATTCTACGTAAAGGTTTTTATAATGACCTCACATTGTATCCTCACTCACTGTCAGGGAGTACTTTGTCTTAAGCATGGTACACATGAACAGATTTTTTACAAATTTTGTTTCCGACCAACCAATGCAAACCGATTGTTGGATCATCAATCAGTCGATCGACGCATCCGGCGTTTATTCAAACGTATCCGATATTTGTAACTTTCAATCGAAAATTAATGGTCTTATTGGTCTTTTTTTACTTCCAATCGACAAACGATGGAGAAGATGATCGATGGAAATGACGTGTGAACGATTAAACAGAAGAGACGCGCAATTCGAACTGAAGTACTAGTCACGCTAATTTCATTGCATCTTCATTTTCTGCACAACATGCCTATGTCTAAATAAGGAAAGAAAGAGGGCAGCTGCTGCTTTACTTTTGTTGCAGATGTCTTAGCAAGAAGAAGTTAAGCATTTCTATGTGTCTCTATACAACTAGATTTATCATCTAAACTCTTTTCTGTATAGAATAACTCTTTCCCATCCAAATGATCAGTCTGTTTTCCTGTGGCAATACCTGATCGTGAACAACGATCAGTCGTTCACATGAACAATTTGTACACAGAACTTGTTCACATGAACATTTTTCCAACATGTCCGATCAGACTTCTTCCGACCGAATATGAGTGTTCTGATTGGTTGTGACCAATTTCACTCCCGACTTCGTCAGGAAGAAAGATCTCACCATGTGTACAAGCTTTACCTACACACTTTTTATTACATGAACATACAACCACTTGTGCAGTTTGACATGTAATAGACTCCTTATTTAAAGGTAATACCATTTTCTATCGTGACCTTAGGGTTAGGCCACATCAGGCCATATTAACACTTGATCCGATTGCGTGTAAAAAGCGCACACTAGTGTGGCCAATTGGAATGGCCACACTAGGTGCGCTGGGGCCATTTATGCTGCAACCTTTGAACGGAGCGCATGTATCACTATTTTTGGTGAGATTCGCATGTGCTCCAATTCCCAAAAATTACAGGGATCGCAGTGCACGCGGGTACCAACGCACAAGAAACCGCGTGCTATTGCGCAATTGCGCATGCTTAGTGTGGCCTAGCCTCATTAACCGTTGACATATATTTACAATAAAGCAATGGCCACACTTTCTGTTCAGAGAAAGCATTCAAATCTTTGGGTATCTTTTACCTATTATCCCAGAAGAATGTGAATGGTGTATCAGTATGTGCGATCATTGTCAGTAATTACTAAGATATGTTAAAACAGTATCTTGAAATACTGCCAATGTGACATACTACATTGTATCTGTTAGTTTACTTGTGTTTCATAAAATACCAACATGGGGAAGTTTTCAATACCAGCAGTAACGTTTTACTATAGCAAAACAACTATTATTATTGTATCTCTTCTGCCCTCTTTGTGCATTTAACAAGTTAGCATGATATCGCATTCCTGATGAGAAGGGCAACTAAGGGGCATATTTATAAAAGAGCGAAAAGTAGCGAAATGTTTTCGCATTCGCTTTTCGCATGGGTTTTCGCCAAAAGACAGTTAACGCATTTAAAAGGTAGCGTTAACGAATGGCGAAACCATTTCCGCGAGCTATCGCTAAACCCTTTTCGCCTAACTTCGCAATGGTAATTTTAGCGAAAAAGGAGCAAAAAAGGCATAACGCGATTTATAAAAGAGCGAAAGGTGGTTTTTGCGTTAAAAAGAGCGAAAGATTAGCGCGACCTGAAGGTGGTGAAAAGTCATTGTTTGATCGAAAAGGCATTCTAATGGGTAATATGCCTTGAAAAAGCGAACGCGCATTAGAAGGGCGATCACGCATTAGAGTGTAATATGCTATGCCTTGGAAAAGCGACATTAGAAGGCGATCGCGCATTAGAATGTAATATGCCTTGGAAAAGCGAACGCGCATTAGAAAGGCGACACGACATTAGAAAGGCGAACGCACATTAGAAAGGCGAACGCACATTATAATGGAATATGCCTTGGAAAAGCGAACGCGCATTAGAAAGGCGAACGCACATTAGAAAGGCGAACGCACATTATAATGGAATATGCCTTGGAAAAGCGAACGCGCATTAGAAAGGCGAACGCACTTTAGAAAGGCGAACGCACATTAGAAAAACGCGAATGTGAGAACTACATTTCAAGTCCAGTTGATCTAATTGAATACAACAGATACATTCTGAACATGCTAACTAGCTACCTTGTGTTTGTTTCCCACGCGATAAAGAGCGAAAAGTATCGCAGCGAAAACTTAACGCATCTAAGAAGACTGCATTGTGAAAACCATTCGAAACCAGAAAAGCCCACTAGAAAATGATGTCAAGTTCAAAATGGCCACCTCACATTTACCAAGAAGTCAGCCATGTCTTATTTAGTCAATCTTCTTAGAATTTCTCAATTGGAATACAGTTTTCTTTTGCACTGCACATTCACCTTTCTAATGCGCGTTTGCCTTTCTAATGTGCGTTCGCCTTTCTAATGTGCGTTCGCCTTTCTAACTGAGTATATACGGTACACATAAGTGCAATAAAAAATAGATCTCTATTAACTGGAAAGTAACAATTGTTTGATTAAAAGATGGCATTAGAGATACAGGAAACCAATACGGTAAATACTATAATTTAATACAAACTGTATAAAGTACAAGATCATTTATTTATCATATTCATTAAGTTAGAATGACAGACATTTTGACTTAATTGCAAAAATAGACAAGTTTGAATTCTGAAAGTTTGTTTTTAGAGATTTGGTAAATTTAACTGGGCCCAGTAACACATTCCATTGGTCAACGACATTGTCTGCTTAGAAAAAAATGGAATGATGGGGATAATAAGTTTTTCCATCTCAGAAGGACCTGGTCTTTTGGAACTGCTTAACCAAGTTTGCAAGGACTTCCATCCCTCCACAAGTCCATCACCAGTTGCTGCACAACAACCCTGGACATGCCACTGTGGCCTTGTATCTTTATCAGGCCTAATTGTTCTGCCAGCTCCATTGGTCCCCTGGCACCTGGTAGGTCCTGTTATTAGCCATCACCACAAATGGGACTCCTTTCATTTCTTCGCTGTCCAGAATGGCATCAAGCTCCTCTCTAGCCTCAGGAACCTTTCCCAGTCAGCGCTATCCACAACAAAGACAAGTCCATCACTGTTGGTATAATAATGTTTCCAAAGTACTCTGATTCGCTCCTGACCTCCAACATCCCACACTGTAAAGGAAACATTACGGTGGGCTCCACAGTCTCACATTGAATCCAATGGTTGGGATTGTGCAAACAGTCTCATTAAGCTTCAGCTTGTAGAGGACAGGTCTTACCAGCTGCATCCAGACCCAGCATTAGGATTATAGCTTTGGAGCCAGAGAAGCTCATGAGAGCTTATGAAGGGAGCTCAACAGATACCCATTGATGCTTCAGATGTTTGTTCTGTCTTTTTTTATCCTTTCACGGGGGTTTGCTTGTTGTTTGATCCTTTTGCTGGAACTCTGCACTGCCTTCTCAATTCTTTTCAACAGGAATCTGTGTGTGATTTGTGGTGTGTTTTCCATGCTGCTTAAATCGTATATATATACACAACTTCAACCCACACAGAATTGTGCCAGGCAGTAATAAAACAAGATCTTTAGGAATTCCCCGCCCTGTCCTGTCACTGTGTGCTGTGTTGGAGGAATTAACAACACGCTGTTCGGACAGACACAGCCAAGAGAGCAGTAAAGGAAATGACATCATCAAATGGAATCCCAGGAAAAGAAAAAAAACAACTTTATTGGCACAAAAAGATAATTAACAAAATCAAAATGCTTTTAGCAAACATCTGTGATTTTTTTTCAATTATTAAGACACACATGTAGCAAACAATAGATCTTACAGTCTAGAATCATTTTTTTACACATTTACAGGGCAAACAGTGGCGACTAACAATGTTTAAAGGTTTGGCTGGTGGTCGGAGGATACTGGGAATTGTAGTTTAACAAAAATTTACAGAATATCTGTCACAAGGTAAACAATGTAGTAAAAAGACAAAATGTCATAGGCTAAGGCACACTGTACAGTATTAACTGTTTAAAAATAGAATACTAGCGGGAGATTCAATGAATAAATCCATACTTCTTCCGTTTCCCGCAATGGGCGTAAATGCAGTTACTTCCGGTATTGCATTGTGGGATCATGTTAAACTAAAAAGCGGGGATTTGCGAAAGTTTAAGATCCCTAGACAATTTGTGTTGCAGTTGTTTTAGATGTGGGGATTCCCTTAAAAGGAAAACTAGACTCACCTCCACCCTGTTCCCCCAAACCGTACCCAGGGTGAGCACCTAAACCACCAGGTCCTCACAACTGGGTTTGCTTCTATCTTTGCAATACTAAAGTTTGCTCCTTGTCTCCGGCTTCACTTTGAAGGCTTCACCGCCTTCATGATCCCCAGGTAAGGTGAGTATAGTTGTCCTTTTTGTTCCGTACAGACATGCATTTATACAGCAGATATAAACAACGCCCATACGCCAAAAATTGTAGCCGGCAGGTGAGCGTTGGTGTGCTATCACATGTCTCTGTTCGGAGTGTAAGACTGCGGTGGCAAATTTGTCTAAAAATATATTACTTATCTCTATAAATTGTTTACAGCCAGAGTACCTAAAATCCCATGCATTGCTGGTGTTAAACAAATATTTAATTTTAAACATCATCAGAAGCTTAATTCATCTAGTTGACATGGGGTTGTAAGAAATCAATCTAAATTTATTAACAGAGACAGCCTTAGGCTACATGGAACTCTGTGCAAGATTTTCTTTTCACAAACGAACGCCTAATCTAACTCGTAAGTTACCTGTCTCGATTGTAAAGTTAAAGGGCATGTCCACCCCCAAAACTATAATCCCCCCCCACTACTGGCCCCACTCTGTAGTGTAGAAATATCCTTACCTTACATCCCAGCTCCAAATGGTTCTCCAGTATCCCCCCACCAAAGTCCAAAAAAGTGGCCACCAGAAGGATAGCAGAGTCAATATAGGACTCTGCCTCCTGTTCTCTCTCCGGGAGAAGTTTGGCAGGCACACTGCAGCCCTTTCTCACCTCCCTCTCCCACTGTTTTGGTTCTCCCCCCCCTAGTTAAAACCCTTTCCATATATTATAGACCATGCTTCCCCAGCCCCAACGCTATAATCATATTCTCAGAAAGTGCCCGATAGTTACTTACTTACCTCTCTCCTTCGCCATTCTGAGCAGCCGCGTCCGTGAGGCTGCCTTTCATCAGCCAATGGACTATAATATATGGAAGTTTTTATAAAGGTGGACTATGTCCAAACAAACAAAAAGGTCACGCTGGCACTCACTGTCTGCTCCCGTGTTTGATCGTCTCGCCGTGCAAGTCCGAGGACTTGACAGTAACACCTCCACAACAGTAGACATAGACTGGACGGCACTTGCTTCCTTAAAACCTTTACTTTATTATTAAACATTGTTAAAAACAAGGCTCTTTTCGGCCCAATATGCTCATCAGTTAGATATGCTAACTGGCAGGTATGACGTTTTGGGTCACATGACCCTTTCTCAAATGTCTATGTCTAAAGGGTGACATACCCTTATTCAGCAGTGGAACATGCAGGTAAAATGCCCTCCACAGGAAGATGTAAAGCCGATTAGACATTTGTCAGAATGAACGTCCAATTGGCTTTAACATCTAGACTGCGTATGGCCAGTATTACTAGTGTGGTATCATTGGTAAGAGTTGTTATTGCCAAAAGATTTTGTACAATTAACAGTGGCCATACACATGCAAATTCCACAGCATGTGTGCATACAGATCACATTGGTATCTGTTTGCACACATGCTGTGGAACAGCACACGGACCAATCTCCATATGCGGTATGGGGATCGGTCGGCCGTGCAGCCATACACAGTAAGATCGGATCGGCTCCCTCACTTGGAAATTTTCGTCATTCCCAACCGATTGGAGTGCGACTACGGTAGTTTGTCTGCACCCCAATCGGTGGGAACAGCCCCTACACACTGACGATAATAGGTAAATCTCATCATCCCCCCCCCGACAGGATTTACCCATTACATATGTGTTTATGCCCACCTTGAGAAAGCCAGTCAGGTGACATAGTGAAACGTCTTTAAGAGCTAAATTTCAAATCCAGTTGATTTAACTGAACAGATATACCATGAACTATATGAATAAAAAACTTCTCAAAAACATTTCCATTAAAATTGTGATGCAGGCTGAATTGATTTCAGCGTAGCCATAATATTTAATGCAATGACACTAAAGCCTCATTTAGACAAGTTCCGTTTTTGTCTGTGTTTTTAATTGTTTGTATGATTCAGTCTATTATGCATTCACAGGTATCCCACCCCTCCGCAGGTCCCTGATTTCTGGGGTGGTCTCCCGCGACTGCAAAGACTGGCAGTCTCCTCCCCTGGAATGCCCCTTACCTGGAAGCCACGCCCTGGAATGCTCCATTACGCCTAACTCGTCTCCGCCCACCCCTTAGATGATATCACCAACATAACATCCCCTAGCCACACCTCTCACCGTGCTTCCTTCTCTTCTCCACTGCACAGAAGCCTCATATGGCAGAGTGGAATGTCTGATTTAAATTCATTAAGAAAAACTTGCTGCAGCACCCATTTCTGTGCAAAAATGATCCAATTCTAGCCTAGAGATAGGAAAAAAGACCGCTACGTTCGTTTTGGTTCCAACGGGGCCTTACACTGCAGTTTGTAGATTTGATATATGTTTGAGTCTTAACGCAAAGGTGGTAACCCTACTGCAACCCCCCACACCCTAACTACCCCTGCTCAGGAAAGTTAACATGTCCCTATAACAGCTAATACAACCACACAGCATTGGTTGCCAGGCAATAATGATGCAAGATCTTCAGGAATTCCCCGCCTGCTCTGTCACTGTGTGCTGTCACCATGCCGTGTTGGAGGCATTAACTACTTTCTGTTCTGACACAGCTAAGACAGCAGCAAAGGAAATGACATCAAACGGAATCCCAGAAGTAGAACACAACTTATTGGCACAAAAAGCTTCAATAAAATGACAATGCTTTTCACAAAAATTAAGATCTAAAATTGTAGGTTATTAAAGGCTAACTTATTTGAATGTGTATTTAATTGTAATTATTGTGGTTTAAAAGGTTTGGGTGGTGGTGGAAACATGAACAATGCAGCATTATTAGTAGCAACACGAAGACATATTTTGGAACCGGATTTAGATATAATTTTTCGAAACTTGGAACATTTTATCAAAAGTAAAAAAAAAATAAAAAAATATCAAACGCGGAAATCTCAAAAAATCAAAACTTACAGAAATACGGAAATCGAAAATTGAACTCGCAATCGAAATATCAAAAATTCAAAACCTATAAACAACTTTTGAAAAATACAGATTCAATCGGATTTTCAATCACTTTCAACAAACCATTATCGTAATGAAACTGTTTCGTTCATCTCAAATAGGAATGATGTCAGTTTCTATAAGGCTAAGTGACAATGTATTCCACTTAATAAAACAGAATTATCCCTGGTGTGTTTGCCTACCACTTCCTGCCTCTTTTACTTGTGTGGTAGGAAAGATTTTTGAAGGGACTATAGTGCCCATACACAAGAAACTTACCTACTGATCTTCCCTGATGTTTGGAGTTGTCAGAAAAAGTGACTGGGACAATCTATTTTGCAGCTGAATTTGATCACAAAATAAGCGGTCCAGGCGTGGAACTTGTGGATGTGTGGCAAACCCTAGTCACGCCGGTGTGCGGGAGACCACCCCAGGATCCCGGAGCTGCCGGAAGAGGTGGGATGCTTGCTGCATTTACAGATTTTAGATCACAATTTTTATGTAGGTCCCAGGGGATGGTTTATCCCCCAAAACATTGTATTTCTTGCTAATAAATAATTACTGTTTTGGAAATGTAGTGTGCTTCCATTTTGATTTCTTTTATTGGATTGCATTGACCCATGGGGTAAAAAGCCGTGGGATTGCACATACTTATTGTAGGCAATTGCTATTTTGGTGTGCTTGAGTGAACTTTTTTGCATTCTGAAGTACAACTCCCAGCATTCACTGGGTGCTTCTGAATTGTGAGTGCTGTAGTGGAATGCTAGGAATTCTATTTTCATACAAATGTAAGCCCACATGTATGAGTCCCTGGCATAGTGTGCAGTGTATATCAACACCAAATAAAGGAAACGTTATATCTACCCTTCTGCTGATCTCAATGGATCCATCTGTAAATAATTTCCTTATAATCGGTGCGCTACTACAGGTAGTGCACCAATTATAACCAAGAAGTGAAGCCTGCAACCCGAGAGACAACACATAAACCCCCCCAACCAGCACTTACATGTAAAATTGGGAGCCACCATAATTAAAGCAAGAGCCGTGAATTGCAGACTCGCAAACATACCTTCTCTCTGCCAGAATATGTCAATGTAATGTGCTAGAAACAGACCTGGCAAAGTAAGGTCTGGGGGCCACATGTGGCCCATTGGCTGCCCGTAACGGCCCCTGCTACTAGACCTGATACGAGTCAATCACTTTTACTCCTTTTTTCAGGTAAAAATTGTTTACCTCGTTTTATACTCAGGTCGCTTTATACTCGAGTATGTATAGTATATTCATGAGATGCGTTTAGTTAAACTAAAAAAAATAAATGTTGCTTATAATATATATATAATTAATATATCTCAAGCAGTCATAACAAAACAGCCAGGTGGCTTATAAATGGGAGGCACTGGCAGCACAGCAGCCTAGGCCTAGCCTTTATATCTCATAATAACAGGACTGGGCAACTGGGCTTTAAATGCTACCATTCCAGTCCTGACTCCAGACAGTCCTGGCTATGCGTCCAGTCCTGTTAATATCATATTTTTATCTAATATATAAAGCAGAAATCTTGTATGTATGTATGTATTATGTTGTGCTCACCTCACAGCCACACCCCTGAATGACTCAACATAACGGCGCCGCCCTACGAAAGGGTCAATGCTCATGAAGTCCAGTTTGACCAATAAAAGCCTGCACGTCACTTGCAGAGTGTGATTCCCCAGTTCAGTAACTCAAATAAAGGGTCTGGCCTCTGTGTGTTGCCCTACTTCAACAACACAGACACAGAGTCCCTTTCATGACAAACTACAGCATAATGGACGGCTACACAACTCCGAGAGCTGCACACACAGAATAGCTTCTATAACAGAGGGAACGAAACATTTCCCTAGGTCTGTACACTTACAATTTGCTCCTGGAAGGTTTTAAAATATTAACCCTGGAAAGACTGTATTACTATTGGTGATAAGAATCACATTTATATACAAATATAAACCCTGGAAGACGCTGTTACTATTGGTGATATGAATGACATTTATATACAAATAAAACCCTGGAAAGATGTTACTATTGGTGATATGAATGACATTATATACAAATAAAAACCCTGGAAAGATTGTTACTATTGGTGATATGGGCTGTAATGTTATTTTTTTGGGGGGTGACCACAATATCTGGTTGCGTGGTCACACCATTTGGGGGGCTAGGTTGCAATGTTTGGGGCATAGCAGTTTTTTGAGGGCGTGCCCTAACAGTTGGGGTATGGACATGACTGTGATGGGTGCGTGGTCATGATGTGGGTTGTTTTCTATTGATACAGCACATTCCAGGAGGCTCTGCTTTAAATTCTTAGCATGACAATAAGGTAAATGTGATTCATATCACCAATAGTAACATAGTCTTTCCAGGGTTTATATTTGTATATAAATGTCATTTATATCACCAATAGTAACATAGTCTTTCCAGGGTTTATATTTGTATATAAATGTCATTCATATCACCAATACCGTACCGGGACCCCCTTCCCCAGCCCTATTAGGGCCCTTGCGGCTGAAAAGGGCCTTTGGGGCTTAAGGGGTCCCGCGCTTGAACCGGGACCCCTTAAGGGCCCTTGCGGCACCTGAGAAGTGCCTTTGGCGGGGGTCCGCAGCTCGAACCGGGACCCCCAGCAAGCGACTCTTAAAAGAGCCCTTGGGCGAAGTTTTCTTTCTTCCATCCGGTGACACCAGCTCCACCGAGGCCACCGACCCGAGAAGTACCTCTGCGGCTGCCAGGGGTACCTCCAGCGCCGGTGGCATCGACGAGGCGATGTTACCGGTGTCTTGATTCAACGAGACGTCTTCAGGCTAGCAAGACTGCTGGGAAGGGTTGCGGCGGGTGGTTTAAAATATGCCCCTAAGGGTTGAGGCCCACTAACCTGTTTTGTGATCTGTTTGCGTTTTGCGATCCACACGACATTTTTCGATAAAGTAAATAGCGGAAAGTAGGCTCACTGTTATGATTTTGTTAAAGCATGCAATCACCTTTTTTGTTCTGTTTTTGGCAAGATCCCACTTAAAGTGCATGTCGTTTCCCCAAAAAACTTTTGAATTTTGTTAACAACCCTTCAAAACCTCAACCTCACAAGTTTTATAAAGTCTCAACCAATCACAGGAGATGTTGCCGGTCTGCACGGAAACAAGCAGAAGCATGCCGAGAGAACGAAGACTGGTAAGTGCTGTTAGCAGCATCTTAGAAAGTAAAAACCTTGTGAGGTGAGGTTTTGGGGGGGTTGTTAAGATATGAAAAGTTTATTTTGGGGGGGGGGGACATACCCTTTAAACAAGTCTATGGAAGCACATGGAAAAGCGGACACAATCAACATGACATGTGATTTTCATTTACCCGTAACCCAGAAACCAGAAATGCACAGCGCTTATAAATGCGGCCTTAGCCTTACTAATTTGTGACTGAAAAAGGTACCTGATAAAAGCTGTTATAAATTCCTTTGCTACAAAGGACTGTTTATTAAAGGGGAAGTTCAGTGCGAATACATGTACTTCCAGAAAAAAGAGCAGTATTTTTTCATCCCAATGACCTTAATCTGCCAATTCAGCATTGTGTCTGTGTATAAATAAATGCAACAGAAATACTGACTTCCTGTTTGCAGGACCCCTGTAGAGACCATTATGGTCTTGCCCTTGACCCAGACCTGGGTTAATTTAGTTGCTCAGTAGAATCTGAGCATGTTTGACCCATCCAAAAGCCAATCAGTAGAAATATACTGTTCGGAACATTCCAAGGAAGTGGTGCATTCTGGGAAGAAGAAGGACGTGTAGAACCTGAAATGTCAGCTCACTAATGTCGACAGCAGGGAACAGCAAAGGGTATGAAATCAACTGATTTTTCAAAATGGAAGAGAATATGTAGCATAACTAAGAAGGCATTACATAAACTAACAAAATTTCACTGAAGTGTCCCTTTAAGGCAGACATTAAGAAAGACATTGAAACAAGAAGGGCAATTAAACAAGGTTAGTGCGTTGGTGTTGGTACCAACAAAACCAGTTTTGTTGATCCTGTCACATGTATAGGAACCTGGAGCAGACATTTCAGGGGACCAATGTCTGTGTCAGGTGCGAGTGGGTTGCCTGTTTGGAATCTGAGGTCAAGAGTCTAAGGGGGCAGCTTGCAGCATTGCAGAATTTGAAAACTGAGGGGGCAGCAGGCACTGGCTGGGGCCATTATAGAGGGGTGGAGTGGGACAAGAAAGGTTAAAGGGGAGGTAGTTTTGTGAAGTTTACTAGGGGAAGTGGGGGACGGAAGGGTAGGTTGCTTTTTCCCAACTTGGCCATCCCAACAAATTTGCCTCCAGGTGAAGTAGAGGACGGCACCACAGAATTGGCATGTATGAAGTGGGCAAATCCCTTGAGCACCCAGGAGACTGCCATCTCTAATACAAGGGAGGAAGAATGTATGGTTAGGAAGGCTAGGCAGGTGGTAGTGGCAGGGGTGCAAACTAGTGGCATGAAGCAAACTGAAACATTTGCTGAGGAACACAAAAGGTGGCAGTTTAAAAAAAAAATCTTCCTTCCTGCAATACTGCATTTCAGCACCAGTCCACCAATCATAAGTCAGCCCTCCATTTCACCAATCAGTGTTAAGTTGTCCCTCTAATCCAGCAGTCAGTGTTAGTCAGCCTTCCACACCTATGTTCCCTGATGAAGCCATGCCCACTTCTAATGCTGCCACCCGTCTGCCGATAGGCGGAATTTAAATGTTGTTTCAGGTGTCAAAAACCCTAGGAACACCCCTGGGTAGTGGTAGGGGACTCCATTATTAGAAGGTGGATATGGTCATTTGCTGTCCTGCATGTAACTGAGTTGCCTGCCTGGTGCTAGGTTCAGCATGTGGTGGATCATGTAGAAAGATTATTGGGTGGGTGCTGGGTGTGACCTGGCAGTCTAGGTTCACATTGGTGACAAGCACAGAGTTAGAGAAGGAGAGGTCCTTAATAATGACTTCCGAAAGCTGGGGCCAAGTTAAAAGCAAGGACCTCCAGGGTAGTGATTTTGGAAATACTATTGCAGCCATGTGCTAGGCTAGGGAGACAGCGGGAGCTTAGGAGTATTAATGCGGGCTAAGAGTTGGTGTAATGAAGAAGGGTTCACATTACTGTCAGCTACAGGCTCTTTAGTAGTGATGGGTGGTGTGCATCTGATGGTGGGGAAGATTGCTAAAATGTTGGAGGAGATTTGGGGGGAGGGTAATATCGTCTCACTGGAATAGATAGCCCAGTGGGTAAGCAGGGTGTAAATTGGCCAGTGGTGGGTGGAAAAGGGTGGGATTAGCATAGGGATAGGGAGTCATGTGTGTTGAAGAGTATAATAAATTACAGGATCTTAATCAAAAGGTATGTTTGCAAATGCGAGAAGCTTGGCTGACAAAATGGGAGAGAGTTTAGCGCTTGCGATTTTCGCTAACATGGAAATTGCAGGGAACGCGAACGTTCCTGCAATTTCCGATGTGATTGCGGGTCCGTTCGCGTTTTTGCGAGCATTTTTTTACACAATTTTTGTGCATTCTGAACATGCTTGTGAAGGTTCTCATTCATCCAGGTCATGGTATATCTGTTGTATTCAATTAGATCAACTGGACTTGAAATGTAGTTCTGAAGACGTTTGGCTAGTCATCCGACTGGCTTTCTCAATTCGAATGACTTGTACAAGAATCTGTGGCAATTATGTACCCTGGAAAAGCCCAATTAGCATATCACAGCCAGGTGTTAAGGTGTGATTGGATAGTGGCTAAGAGGTGTTATAGGAACGCCCAGAGTAAGGGTTAAAACAGCATTGTACATGGCAGACAGTTGGTGTCGAACCCCCCCATCTCTATTTAGGCTTGGTTTTTTATTTTCACATAAATCTTAGGACCTTGGTGGGAGTTCTAAGCATCACATCCAGAACTCTCAGGAGTTCACCAACAAGATTGAAGATATAGTACTCGGTGTAGAAGAAACTATGGTGTCCTATGATGTGACATCTCTCTTCCTTGTATACCCACCAAGGAGGCTGTTGACATGGTGAGAAAATGGTGGCCAAGACAGCACTCTTACCAGCAGAACTGATCTCAACCCAGAACAGGTGTGTTCCTTGTTGGACTTGTGCTGAATACCACCTATTTCAAATACAGGGATAAGTTCTACAAGCAAAAACATGGAGGTGCTATGGGATCTCCATTTTCACCATTGTGGCCAACCTTTACATGGAGAAGGTAGAAACACAGGCGCTTTTACCTTTAAGGGCATAGCACCCAGCCACTGGTTCAGATATGTTGATGACACCTGGGTTAAAATCCACCAGAAGGAAGTACAAGTTTCACAGAACACATTAATGCGGTAGACCAAAACATTAAATTCACAAGGAAGAGGTACAAAACAACAAACTTGTCTTGGACTGCTTGTGTAGAAGTTAAGGAAAATGGTAAACTGGAAGTAGAGGTTTACAGAAAACCAACACACACAGATCAGTATTTGATGTTTGACTCCCACCACCCTTTAGATCACAAGCTGGGTGTCATTACAACCCTGCAACACAGAGCGAGAACATCCCCACTAGCACAGAGGCGAAGGCTAAGAAATGAAACATCTCAGAGGAGCCCTTAAAACTTGTGGAATCCAGACTGGGCCTTTGTCAAAGAAGTAGAAGAAAGAAAAGAACACAACCAACAGTGAGGGAAAAGCAAGACAGGAGGAAGAACATGGTCATCCCATATGTAGCAGGGGTCTCCGAGAAATAAGAAGAATTTTCAAAAAACATCGTATCCCTGTCTTTTAAACCGAACAACACACTGAGGCAGCAATTGGTAAATCCGAAAGACCCAATACCAAAACACAAGAAAAGCGACATCATATGCAGTGCAGTGCAGTGAAGAATGCTCTGATTGTTATGTGGGGGAGACTAAACAGCAACTGCATCAACGTATGGCCCAACACAGAAGAGCCAATTCCTCGGGTCAGGACTCAGCCGTGTCCTGCATCTTAAGGATAAGGACATACCTTTGAAGATCGTAATGTTAACATATTGGCGAAGGAACATGACTGGTTCAAGAGAGGTGTTAAGGAGCCATTATGATGAAAATAAAGAAACCAAGCCTAAATAGAGGTGGGGGGGGTCGACACCAACTGTCTGCCATGTACAATGCTGTTTTAACACCTTACTCTGGGCGTTCCTATAACACCTCTTAGCCACTATCCAATCACACCCTTAACACCTGGCTTGTGATGCTAATTGGGATTTTCCAGGGTACATAATTGCCACAGATTCTTGTACAAGTCATTCTGAATTGAGAAAGCCAGTCGGATGACTAGCGAAACGTCTTCAAGAACTACATTTCAAGTCCAGTTGATCTAATTGAATACAACAGATACATTTCTGAACATGCTAATAGCTACCTTGTGTTTGTTTCCCACGCGATAAAGAGCGAAAAGTATGCAGCGAAAACTTAACGCACTAAGAAGACTGCATTGTGAAAACCATTCGAAACCAGAAAAGCCCACTAGAAAATGATGTCAAGTTCAAAATGGCCAACTCACATTTACCAAGAAGTCAGCCATGTCTTATTTAGTCAATCTTCTTAGAATTTCTCAATTGGAATACAGTTTTCTTTTGCACTGCACATTCGCCTTTCTAATGTGCGTTCGCCTTTCTAAAGTGCGTTCGCCTTTCTAATGCGCGTTCGCTTTTCCAGGCATATTCCATTTAATGTGCGTTCGCCTTTTAATGTGCGTTCGCCTTTCTAATGCGCGTTCGCTTTCCAAGGCATTTCCATTATAATGTGCGTTCGCCTTC
>JAACNH010005304.1:0-20750 GCA_019447015.1 Hymenochirus boettgeri | reverse complement strand
GTTCCATTCACTTGCTTTCCTTTCTCCCTACATTAGGATGTGTGACAGTGTAACCAGCCTGTAGATTAGTTAACTATGAGTGAATTACAAGGCAGGTCCATTCACTGCTTTCCTTCTCCATACATTAGAGGTGACAGTGGTAACCAGTTGGTAGATGTAGTTATTCAGTGAGATACAAGGCAGGTTCTCATTCACACTCTGCTTTCCTTCTCTCTACATTAGTAGGTGACAGTGAACCAGTTGGTGATTAGTTACTCCACTTGAGAACAAGGCAGGTCCCATTCACGCTTCCTTCTCCATGACTTAGGAGGTGACAGTGTAACAGTTGGTAGAGTGTATACTAGTCAGTGGAGATACAGACAGGTCCATCACTGCTTTCCTTCTGCCTAACATGGAGGTGACAGTGTAACAGTTGGTAGATTGTAGTTACTAATCATGAATATACAAGGCGGAGGTCCATTCACTGCTTTCCTTCCTCCCTAATCTGGAGGTGACAGTGTAACCAGCGGTAGATAGACTATCATGAGTATCAGGGCAGGTCCCATTCATGCTTTTCCTTCTCCATAAATTAGGAGGTGACAGTGTAACCAGTTGGTAGATTATTTATCTATCAGTGAGATAACAAGGCAGGTCCATTCACCTGCTTTCATTCTCCCTACATTAGGAGGTGACAGTTAACCAGTTTGGTAGATTAGTTACTAATAGTGAGCATACACGACAAGGTCCATTCACTGCTTTCCCTTCTCCCTACATTAGGAGTGACAAGTGGTAACCAGTTGTAGATTAGTTAACTATCAGTGAGATACATAGGCATGTCCATTCACGGCTTTCCTTATCCCTACATTAGGAGGTGACAGTGTAACCAGTTGGTAGATAGTTACATCGTGGAGATACAAGGCAGGTTCCATTCACTGCTTAACTTCGCCCTACCTTAGGAGGTGACAGTGTAACCAGTTTGGTAGATAGTTACTATCAGGAATACAAGGCAGGTCCTCATTCACACTGCTTTCCTTCTCCCTACATTAGGAGGCGAAGTGGACATTTGGAGATTAGTTACTATCATCGGTGAGATACAAGCAGGTCCATTCATGCTTTCCTTCTCCCTACATTGGAGGTCACAGTGTTACCCAGTGGTTAGATAGTTACTATCAGTGAGGGATTCAACGGCCAGGTCCATTCACTGCTTTCCCCTTCTCATACTTAGGAGGTGACACGTGTACCCCAGCTGGTAGATTAGTTACGTAGGTGAGATACAAAAAAAAAAAAAAAAAAAAAAAAAAAAAACAACTTGCCCCAAATGCTGTGCAAAGAGAAATGAATGGAGGCCGTTAACATTGCAATGCTGTGATGTAGTGCATTGCTTGTAAATACTGCATGCAGCAGTTTTGGGTGCGTTAACACCCGCATTGCCATTGAAATAATGCCATGCATTGTGCGTTAACACAGCAAACAACCACAAATTGCAAATGATGGTTCCGCTGTGTTAAAAAAATGCTCAGTGTGAACGAAGCTTTAAGCAGGAACTGTGGGTCTCCACACAAGTGACCTTTTTAAAAAGAGCACATTTCTACTTAAAACGACTCCAATATCATGCTTCTAGCTAAATCTACACTATGCATTATGAAGGTTGGTCTTTCTAGCAGCATTGTGAACTGTAACACCACCAGCCCATGCTCTGATGCTCCCTGACCCCTGTGTCACGACACCAAGATGCACCTGAGTATGCCCAGTTGTGTGTCCTACTGCTGTAATTATTGAGCAATTTAATGCTTCGGAAAGACACTGCTTATCATGTGACTGTTAATGTTCATCCTTGTAAAATTATATCTTTTATTCTTTTGACTCTTTTTTGGAGCCACAGTTATCATATGCTTGCGCTGCCTGCCTGTTTTTGCCTGCAGGTTTTACAGTAGCAGGAACCAACTTCTGTCAGGAGTCACTTCTTGATGTAGGTGAAAAGACTACATCCAAAAACTAATATTTAACCAACTACTGCCCCACTGTGCAGTGTTAAAATCCGTACCTTTCTCCTCGCTCCTTATGGTTCTCCTTCTTGCAGTGCTTATCCAAAGTTCAGAAAGTGAAGAGTAGGAGCCGTCTATATTTCTCCAGTGCCTGCTACCGTCCTTGTCCTCCTAGGGGACTCTGGCATGCACAGGGAACCCCCCCCTCTCCTCCACCCTCTGGATCCCTCTGCTCCTGTTTTTTCTGTAGTTTAGGGGATGTTTTCTAACCGCCGTGTTCATTTATTAAAAAATCACAGACACAGCTGCCAGTCCGCCCCTATTGTTACTTATTCCGGGAATGAGCAAAAGGGGAGGAATGAACATGGTAAGTTGATTTCTGGGGCTTTTTAAATAAATGAAAATCCCGTTGGGGTGGTATGGGGTGCCCTTTAATTTAATGGCCCCACATTTTCAGTCCTCATACTTCTTACTATTAACATATTAATAAGGAGGTTAGGGTTAGTGTTGCTTTGTTCAGCTATCCTAACTTCATTATTAATTTTAGCCACACTTAGTTTGCTTTTTTTTCATTCCTTGTTTACAGTTTTTAAAATCCCTAAAGGTCCTTTTTCCATTTTTCTCTAACCCAAAGGTTTAAAAGCTATTCTCTTACTTTCCATTTCCCTCTTTACATCAGAATTCAGCCACATGAGTTGAATTATTTTTTAACATTTAGTTTCTAAGGGACAGTCCACTTCTGTTCAGTACATGTACCGTTGACATGCTAAAGTGCTAATTTTTTTAAGGGAAATTTGCTTTCCTGAATTTAAAGTCTTTGTTAACCCAGCGTACTTTTCCTTTCGATAACAACTACACTCCAAACGACACTATTTCATGGCCACTATTCCCTAAGCCTCCAGTTACCTTCATATCTCTAATACGCTCCACGATGTTAAATATTACCAGAAATTATCCTGCAGCAAATTCAGGAACCCATTGCCCTTTTTATGTGATGGCAGTTCCACTCCCGCCAATCAATGTCAGGGTAATTAAAGACCCCCCCATAATCAGCACACTCCCCATATTTGCAGCCCTTGCCAACTGCACATGAAGCTACTCTACTTCCTCTCTGCTACATTTGTGGCTTTTAGCAGACACCAACAGTTACATTACCCCCTTTCCCTTTTCCTCTGCTTAATATCCATATCAGTCATTCGCCGTTGTTTCTTCTTTTAATTTTGCTTCAACTCTTGTTTAAAGGGTATGTACAATGTAAATCCAATTTACTACTACTAGATAGCTTAGGCTTAGATGTTAGGGGTTTTGTTTTTCTAGCACCTATATCCTATCTTTACTCATTGAAAGGTTCTGTCTCCTCACATTTTCAGCTCTGCCCCCCACAAATTGGCCAATCCCTTTGCAAGCAAATACTGATCCCGTTCACAGAGCGTGAGAATTGTTCAAACCATGTTTCTACTATACCTATTACATCATACTTTTCAGTCCAAGCCATTATTTCCAATTCTCCCTTTTTTCAGCCAGGTTTCTTTGCATGTGCAAACATACATTTTAGATTATGATTGTGTAATTTATTTATGCACTTTAATACACATGCTTTCCCATTCAATTTTCCTTCCTCCATTGGCCTATTTACACCCTGCTTACCCCCTGTGCTATCTTCCCCAGTGATATTTTAAGTACCTCTCCAAACCTAGTTTTAAAATCTCCCCAACTATCTAGCAATATTCTTCCCCAATACAGCTGCACCACCACCATTGAGGTTATTCCCTACTTCAGTGGCTCTGCAATCGTTGCAGGGGGTCTAGATAGATTGTCACATTGGACTGCTTAGTGGCAGATAATATTCAATAATGTAAGGTGATGCATTTTGGACTTAAAAGCCTTGGTGCTTCTTATACTATAAAACAGCTTTTATATATACACTTATAAACAGTGTTAGTGAATCTGTTGGAAAAAGAAGCTTGGGGTTTCTTGGATAAAAAACATAAAGGTAGCAAGCAGTGCCAGGCGGCAAAGCCAGGGCCAGCATGATATTTTCTTGTATAAAGAGAGTTATGGATTCAAGGGAGAGAAATGTTATTCTCCCTCTTTACAAAGCATTGGTAAGCCCTCATTTGGAATATGCAGTGCAATTTTGGAATCCTGTTACATAAAGGACATCTTGGAAATGGAAAGGGTTCAGAGAAGGGCAACTAAATAATAAGGGGATTGGGGGAGCTTGAACTGAAGACAGATTGGATAAGTTGTCAATTATGCTCACTAGAGAAAGGCGCTGCATGGGGATATGATTACTGTGTATAAATACATTAACGGGTCATACATAACTATCTGCGGCATTGTTCACCAATAGACCATGTCAGAGGACACGTGGACAACCCTTAAGACTTAGAAAAAAGTTTAGGCTTCAAGTTGGGAAAGGGTTTTTCACTGTGAGAATGGTAAAACTATGGAACTGTCTTCCAGTGAGACGTTGTTATGGCAGGTTCATTGGTCAGTTTAATAAAAGCTGGATGAGTTTCTACAAACAAGGATGTTACAAGTTACTGGTATTATACATAAAGTAGAGTTGTGGAAAGGGTTTATCACTGTGAGAACGGTAAAGCTATGAACTGGTCTTCCAGTGGACGTTGTTATGGCAGGTTCATTGGTCATTGTTAATAAAAAGCTGGATGAGTTTCTACAAACAGGAATGTTACAAGTTACTGGTATTGATACATAAAGTAGAGTTGGGAAAGGGTTTGTCACTGTGAGATCGGTAAAGCTATGGAACTGTCTTCAGTGGACGTTGTTATGGGCAGGTTCATTGGTCAGTTTAATAAAAAGCTGGATGAGTTTCTACAAACAAGGAATTTTACAAGTTACTGGTATTGATATAAGTAGAGTTGGGAAAGGGTTTGTCACTGTGAGAACGGTAAAGCTATGGAACATGTCTTCCAGTGGACGTTGTTATTGGCAGGTTCATTGGTCAGTTTAATAAAAAGCTGGATGAGTTTCTACAAACAAGGAATGTTACAACGTTACTGGGATTGATACAAAAGTAGAGTTGGGAAAGGGTTTGTCACTGTGAAACGGTAAAGCTATGAACTGTCTTCCAGTGGACGTTGTTATGAGCAGGTCTTGGTCAGTTTAATAAAAGCTGGATGAGTTTCTACAAACAAGGAATGTTACGAGAGTTACTGTATTGAATACATAAAGTAGAGTTGGGAAAGGTTGTCACTGTGAGATGGTAAAGCTATGGAACTGTCTTCCAGTGGGAGTTTGTATACGTCATGGTCTTGGATAGTTTCAATAAAAAGCTGGATGAGTTCCTGAAAACAGGAATGTTCAAGTTACTTGTATTGATACATAAAGTAGAGTTGGGGAAGGGTTTGTCCACTGTGAGAAACGGTAAGCTATGGAACTGTCCCTTCCCGTGGATGTTTGTTTACGAGGTTCTTGGTCGTTTAATAAAAATCGGATGAGTTTCTACATACAAGGAATGTTAAAATACTTGGTAATTTGTTACATAAAGTAGACGTTGGGAACGGGTTTTGGTCACTGTGAGAACGGTAAAGCTATGGAACTGTCTTCCAGTGTATGTTGTTACTGCAGGTTCATTGTTAGTTTAATAAAAAGCTGGATGATTTTCAACAAACAATGAAGTTACAAGTTACTCTTGATGATACATAAAGTAGAGTTTGGAAAGGGTTTTTTTTTTCACTGTGAGAACGTAAAGCTAATGGACTGTCTTCCAGTGGATGTTGTGTTTGGATGGCAGGTTTCTTGGTCAGTGTTAATAAAAAGCTGGATGCACGTTTTCATGCAAACAGGAATGTTACAAGTTATGGTATGATACAATAAGTAGAGTTGGAAGGGTTTTTACTGTGAGAACGGTAAAAGCTATGGCACTGTCTTCCAGTGGACGTTGTTATGGCAGGTTCTTGGTCCAGTTTAATAAAAGCTGGATGAGTTTCTACAAACCAGGAATGTTACAGAGTTTTACTGGTATGATAAATAAAGTATAGTTTGGAAAGGTTTTGTCACTGTGATACGGTCAAGCTAATGGAAACGTCCTTCCAGTGGACGTTGTTATGGCAGGTTCATGGTCAGTTTAATAACCAGCTGGATGAGTTTCCCTACAAACAATAATGTTACAAAAGTTTACTGTATGACTAACATACGTGAGTTTGTAAAGGGTTTGTCACTGTGAGAACGTTAAAGCTATGGGACTGTCTTCCAGTGGACGTTGTTATTGCAGGTTCATTGTGTCAGGTTTTAATAAAAGCTGGATTAGTTTCTACAAACAAGAATGTTACAAGTTACTTGGTTTGATATATAAGTAGAGTTGGGAAATTGTTGTCACTGTGAGAACGGTAAAAGCTATGGAACATGTCTTCCAGTGGTGTTGTTACGGCAGGTTCAATTGGATAGTTTTCATCAAAAGAAAGCTGGATGAGTCTCTGACAAACCAGGAATCTGCAGGTACCTGGTTGTGATTTGACATGGAGTGAAGTTTATTCCCGGAGTTTCTGATTGCCACTGGAGTCAGGAAAATTTTTTTTCTCCCCTTCATAAATTCTGGTCGTTTTTTTTGCCTTCCCTCTTGGGGATCACATATGCAGGAAATGTGGGTATTACAACTGAGTAGGTTGGACCTAATATACACATCTCCTATCTACCCATCTAATCAGTATGTACATGACATACATATAAATTCAGAAAGAGCACCAGCACCCTTAAATTTAAATGTGCAAAATTTGATCAGACTGAAATAGAGCCGACAATAGTTTCCAATAAACCAGCCTGGAGTATACTTATAGAACCAATTAACTTATTATACTTACCCCACTATCATAAGTGACTGCTTGAGCTTATCCATTGGTTCCAATGATCTTCCCAGTCTGTTCTTCTTTTTATCGTTTTATCTTAATATTTTCTGTCTCTGTGACACCTCCAGTGGACTGGATAGTGTAATATTAAAATAGGGGTTTATTGTTTTATACAGGGTATCCTATGGGAACCTTATGTTTAAACTAAAATTAAAGGTTTTCTATCTCTCTGGGACAGGAGTTCCCTATAACATCAGCCTGAAGATACTTACAGGAATCCCTGGTTCCTTACCTACCTATGGAGTAAGTTGGACCTGCTGAGCTTTCCATTGGGCTGCAGAATGATCAGATATTCTGGTTCTTCCTCCTCTAATTTTTTTCTGTCCTTTCTGGTTTAATGTCCAGAATCCTACAAATCAGAGACAAAACAGTTTAAATGGTAAGGGGAAGGATCCTTCACTAACACTGACACTTTCCTTGGTTAACATTGTAATAGGGAGAGTCCAACCCCCTTGGGGGGGGGGGTTGTTATAGAGGATACAGAGGGGGCTCCATGGCTAGAATGAAGAGATACCTACATTATCACCTAATAAACAACCCTATTCATTGGTTAACTTAACCTAGTCATAGTGGACTGCCTGCGCTTCCATTGGGTCCAGAGACTCATAGATTCTGGTGTTCTTTCTCCTCTAATTTATTTTCTGTCTTTCGTGTTAATGTCCCGAAATGCCTACAAATCCAGAGACCAACGTGTAATGTATGCGAAGGATCCGTCAATAACACTGACACTTTCCCTTGTTAACATTGTATGGGTAGAGCTGTGTTATAGAGATACAAGAGGGTGGCTCCATGCGATAGAATGAAGGAGAACCCTACCATTATCACCTTAATAACACACCCATTCATGGTTAAAACTGTACCCTATCAGTAAGTGGGACATGCTGAGCTTTCCTTGGGTCCAGATGATAAGTAGATTTCTGTTCTTCTTACTCTAATTTTATTACTGTCCTTCTGGTTTAATGTCCAGCAATCACTACCCAAATTCAATGAGACAAACGTGTAGGTAAGGGGAAGGGAATCCTTCACCTAACATGAACACTTTTCCATTGTTAACATGTATAGGGAGAGCTGTGTATAGGAGGATACAGACGAGGGGCTCCAGTGGATAGAATGAAGGGAGACCCTACATTATAGACCTTAATAAAAAACCCTAGTTCATTGGTTAAACTTACCCCTATCATATAGTGGACCTGCTGATTCTCCATTGGTCCTAATGAAGTAGATTCTGGTTCTTCTTCTCTAATTTTTATTCTGTGCCCCTTCTGTTTAATGTCCAGAAAATCCTACAAATCAGAACAACAGTTAAATGTAAGGGGAAGGATCCTTCCCTAACATGCACCTTTCCCTGTTAGCCATTGTATAGGAGAGCGTGTATAGAGGATACAGAGGGGCTCCAGGTAGAATAAGTGGACCCTACATTATCACACGTTAATACCCACCCTATTCATTGGTTAAAATTACCCCTATCAGTAAGTGGACCTGCTGAGCTTGACTCCAGTGGTACCAGATAATCTTCACAGGTTTTCACAGACTCTTTATCTGGCATTATTCTGGTCCAGTAAACTGGTGATCACCTTGCTGGTAGGACCAGACAGTGTAATGTAAAACTGTGGGAAAATTTTTATGTAATGAATTTATTGATAGCGCCGCACTGTGGAATACGGCAGTGAGTATACAAACAAGGGATAAGAGCACAAGCAGAATTACTACAGATATTAAATGAGTAAAGTGTCATACATAGGTTAGATGTGAATTGTCAATTTAAACTAATATTAAGTGGTTGTGCCTTGAAAATTAGGGTGGCATTAACTTTATATAAGTATCAGTGGAATCAATACCCATAATAGGTGCCTTTAACCTCAAAAATGGTGGGCTGGGACGTGGGAGTGAAGGTTACTTAAAAATTCTATTTAAAAAAGGCCTAAAGACCGGCCTCAAACAATATACCCCATTAATAGCCAATCACAGTCACCTATAAATACTGAGCCACAGACTCTCACCATAGTACAGTCATCGGTTGCATATAAAATATTCTTTATTTACGAACACACAAGCATATTTAATATTAATACAACAATTAAACCAGTGTTATAACATACCTCTACATATAATAAAAAAACATCCCTAATCAAACTTCATACAGGTTGCTTGTGAAGTTCTCATTCATCAGGTATGGTAGTTATATTCTTCTTAGGTCATGGTATAATATTTCTCCCGGTCATTATAAGAATCTGTAATATCTCCATCGGTCGGTAATCTGTATTCATCATCCAGGTCACGGTATATCTGTAATATTCATATCACTTCATCCAGCATGGTATATCTGAATATTCATTCCTCCAGGTCATGGTAATAAATCTGGTATATTCTGATTCATCCAGGTCACGGTATATCTGTAATATTTTCACCTCCAGGTCAAGGTTAATATCTGTAATATCTTCACATCATCCAGGTCATGGTATATCCTTAATATTCATTCATCCAGGTCATATGGTACTATCTGTAATATTCATTTCATTCATCCAGGTCATGGTATACTGTAATATTCATTCATCCAGGTCTGGTATATCTGTAATATTCATCATCCAGGTCATGTATATTGTAATTTCATCATCATCCATCCAGGTATTGTATATCTTAATATTCATCATCCGTCATGGTATATTGTAATATTCATTCATCCAGGTCAGGGATATCTGTAATATCATCCATCAGTCATGGTATATCTGTAATATTCATTCTCCAGGTCACGGTATACTGTAATATTCATCATCCAGGTCACGGTTTATATCTGTAATATTCACTCCATCCAGCTATACGGTATATCTGTAATATTCATCCATCCAGGTCCGGTATATCTGTAATATTTCATCCATCCAGGTACGGTATATCTTATATTCATCCTCCAGGTCACGATATATCTGTAATATTCATTCATCATCCAGGTCACGGTTATCTGATAATATTCATTCACCGGTCACGGTATATCTGTAATATTCATCCATCATCCAGGTCCCTGTATATCTGTAATATTCACCTCCAGGTCATGGTATATCTGTAATATTCATCCCTCCAGGTCACGTATATCTGTAAATATCATTCATCCAGGTCACGGTATATCTGTTGTATTCACTTCGATCAAATAGATAGTTTTTTTAGTTTTTGAAGACGTTTCGCTAGCTCATCTGACTGGATCTCTCAATTCAGAATGACGTGTACAAGAATCTGTGGCATTTATGTACCCTGGAAAATCCTAATTAGCATATCACAGCCAAGTGTTAAGAAAAAGAGGAGTTGTTATTGGATAGTGGCTAAGAAGGTGTGGTTATAAGGACATAGGCCCAGAGTAAGGTGTCAAGGTGTTTACACCTGGCTGTGATATGCTAATTGGGATTTTCCAGGGACATAATGTTCACAGATATTCTTGTACAAGTCATCTCTGATTAGAATGCCAGTCGGATGGACTAGCGAAACGTACTTCAAGAACTAAACTTCAGTCCAGTTGATCTAATTGGAATTACAACAGATATATTCATACAGGTTTAAACATATAGAATAGATGGCAGGTAGAACATCCTTGTATTTAGTATCAGAAGTTGCCAGATTGCCAGTAGTCTTGTATAGGAAAAATATTAGGCAACTCCGGATCCTAGTGTAGTCAATGTCAATAAAATAAAAGTATGTCATATCCCATAGTGGCGCGAACTTGTAAACGAAATTGAATATGCACACGCCGGGAATCCATTAAAGGAGCACTATAGTGTAATATTAGTTTTTTCCAAAAACAGCTAAAATGAAAATTTACCCTGGGGCATGAAGGTAGCATTGGGCACTGAGGGGAGAGGGAGGGGTCCCAATCATCATTTCTATGAGGAGCTTCAGCACAAAGAAAACGGCTTCTGGAAAGGAAAGACTGCTTCTGGCCAGGTCTTCCTGAGTGCTTCAGCACTAATCTTAAACAGGAACCCAGGTACCTAACCATTGCAGATGAAATTGTATGTGTTGTAGGTTCCTAAACAAACATATTGGGAGGTAATAATCATCCTACTTCCCTGGTCCCAGGTACTTTTCTTTTTAAAAGTTCATGGTTTTTAACAGTATATACTTTGTCCTTATAAGGACAACTCCACCCTCATAATGGACCATCTTTTAGACAGAAGATGGCCTCTTTAAAATATCTTATATACAGTCTAGTTTGTCTATGAGATTCATTACTGTTGGGCCTGCTATGCTCTGGATGCTTCCTTGAAACATGCGCGAATTTAGCAAACCTTTACTGAGCCTGTACTGGCCTGAGCATGCCAGAAGAGGCAGACAGGGGATTAACATTCAGTCCTTGGCTGTGATTCACTGTCAATCCATAAACTGACAGTGGACTAACTGGAAGACCAGCCGCAGAAACAATGTGAACTAGACATTGTGTCAGGATTTCAGGTTAGACTACACGCTTTCACATTTCAAACTATTACCGTTTAGGGTTTTTGTGGGGGGGATTTACGTATGTAAGGGGAAGATTTCATTTTAGGGCTGCCTGCCCTTTATGCGAAATTAGAGGTTATGCCGGGGGGTTGATCTGTTAGGTGAATCAAGAATCTTTGTTAGGGGAGTACTGGCTACGTAAAAAAGAAGCTCACCTCTAACCCACCTCTATATATATACGGAGTTTGTGCATGATCTCCACCGCACAGGTAAGTAACAGCTGTAATTATTTTACAATACGCTCCTGTATGACCTTTTTTAATGACGGTTCTGGAGGGGGTGAGCAGCGTCCAAAAGTTCTTATTAAATAGCTGGCCTCTGACATGCCGTCACCTCCAAACTACCAGCGATTGTGGCTGGGGCCTCCTCCTCAAGGTAACATCATCCCTCTTTGTTTCTACTGCTATTTTTGATAGGAAATAGTGAACATTGGTGAATCCAATAAGATTTTATTACAACCGTAATCAACAATAGCAAAAGATAACACAAATTTTTGAGTCCCGCAACGTTGTTTTTGTATTGTTGTTTTTTGCACGAATAAAAGAATATTTCACCCTAGTAGTGTGCTCCTCTACCTTTGTTCCTTGCTTGGATTTGTGAAAAGCCCTGGAAGTAGGGGGCTAGAGGATCCGCACCTAACCGTATTTGTCTGCCAAGAGCCAACAGAGCGTGTGCCATTGTGCGGTCTCTTGGGAACTTCAAAATCAAAGTAGCCTACATTGATTCGGTTGTGAAATGGAATGCATACTTGTGGGTTCTGCCATTTATGGGGTTATTATATATCAATCCCAGTGCCAGGTTCCATGGTTATGTAGGGCAACAAAAAGAACATGCCTGTGAGAATACGGAAGGCAAATAACCAATAATAATTTAGGGATCAACAACACTATCAATGCCATGATGGCGATATGAATGGTGTAGAAGCATTTGCTATTAAAAAGTATTAGTTACCTTAGGAGGTAATGTGGAAAATTTAGCTCTAAAAAAAAGGAAAAAAAAAAAAATGCCCCCCTGGTGGGTTTTCATCCAATTGAACGAATAAAGAGACCAGTAATAGTCCCGTTATTTAAAAAAATATATATTTTTCAGTGATCCAAAATACTTAAGGCTATGTCCCCCTTAAAAAAAAGTTTTTTTATATAAGGGGCCCCCCCTGTGCTCCAGCCCCAACCGCTATAAATTTTTTTGTTTTTATAAAGAAAGCCCCCCAACCTCTACTTACCCTCCCCTCGATCTCCGCCGCGCTCACCGGCCCTTGCTTGCAAGGACATGCAAGCAGAGGGGCGGGAAACCGGCAGGCCGCTTCTGTGATTGGCTGAGCGGCAGCCATCACAGACGCGCTGCCGGCCATTCACTTCGCCGAGGAAGAGAAGAGTAAAGAGTTTGGGGAGCTGCTAAAAATAAAAATACCCGTTGGGGCTGGGGGCCATGGGGGAGCATGATATTAAATGGGTTTTATGCTAGGGGAAGGAATAGTAGAACGGGGGGGGGGGGGAGTGAGAGGGAAAAGGGAGAGAGGAGTGGGAGAAGGCTGCAGTACGCATGGCAAAATCTACCTGAGGCCATCTAGCAGGCAGTGTCCTAAGGACTCTGCTAGCCTCCTCTGGTATCATTTTTTGGGACTTTTGGGGGGGGACTACAGAGAAACCCTATGGAGCTGGGATGTGATGTAAGGATTAAACTACACTACATGGTGGGGCCCAGTAGTTGGGGGGATTAGAGTTTTTGGAGTGGACATGCCCCTTTAAGAAGGGAAATTTTATGTATGCACACAAAAAGAGTAGCCATGTCTGTTCTAATAGGAGGCATACAAATAAAAGGCCTTTTAATTTGGACAATATCAAGTAGTTTGCTGAATTTATGGAGAATCTTATGAGAAATAGTAAAAATAATAAATTGCTTGTTAAAAAAACAGGTTATGTAGAACGTATTTAAGAGAAAGAAGTTTGCACCGTTAAGTGATCACATGCATAAAGGGAACCCTATCACTTTAACAAAAATGGATAAAATAGCAGAAGACAGTAAGAATAATGTTACCCTGAGGATGCCCCACCCATAACAGTCAGGGGCAAAATGATAGTCGGTAGTTTTGGTGAAGCTTGTAGAGGCCATAATACTGCTGGGTAACCAGGAGATCAAATGAAATAGGATGTGCTATTAAATCTAGCTTGAAAACTCCACAACCTTTAATAAGGAGAAGTGTATAACCTAATGTTGATTAAAAGATTCCCAACATGTGCATATTGTAACGTTCGGTTACATTAAGATTGGCAGATTACAAATTGTTACTCTGGATACATTTAATTAGTATTGACATTGCTACACTAGGAACCAAATTGTTACTAATTTATACATAGATACTGGCAATCTGGCAATTCTGATTTACAACATGGGAGTTCTAAAACCTGTTCACCCCCATCCATTGTTTTTCATGTTTAAAACTGTAACCTGTAACCCATATGTTCCCGGGACTGGCAAATATTGTTTATATTAAATGTTAATAAATATTCCTCCATTTGTGATGTTAATACCTTTAATATTCTGCTGGTGAGTTAATCTTCTAAATATGTAGATGTGCACATGTTAGTACAGGGATTATGGTATGTCAGGCGACACAGATTCCCAGTCTGTTCTGGCACTTGGTCCCCTCAGTCCCCACAACAGTAAGGGAGGACGGTAATCCCCTTACCCAGTATTCGCAGGCTGGAGAGGTAGTATCAGGGGTGATGGGTAATGTCAGGGACAACGATTCCCAGTCTGTCACTTGGTCCGCTCAGTCCCACCGACGACCGGTGAAGGTAATCCCGTACCCAGTAGTCGCGGAGCTGTTGTGTATACAGGGGATATGGTAATGTCAGGGACAACAGATTCCCATTCTGTCCGCTTACTTGGTCCCTCAGTTCCACAGACAGTAAGGGAGAAGGTAATTCCTTACCCCCCATAGTCCCAGGTGGAGATGTAGTAACATGGGATGATGGGTACGTCAGGGACACAGAATTCCCCCAGTCTGTCCCGCACCTTTGGTCCCTCAGTCCCACAGATACATACAGTACAGGGAGGAAGGTAAATCCGCTTTCCCAGTAGTCCAGGCTGAGATGTAGTACGGGGATGATGGGTTAATGTCCAGGGACACGATTCCCAGTCTGTCCTCACTTGGTCCCTCAGTCCCACAGGACAGTACAGGGAGGAAGGTAAATCCCTTACCCAGTGTCCAGGCTGGGATATGTATCCGGGGATGGGGTAATGTCCGGACCAGATTCCCCGGTCTGTCCAATCACTTGGTTCCCTCAGATCCCACAGACCGTAACAGGGAGGAAGGTAAATCCCTTACCCAGTAGTCCAGGCTGGAGATGTGTCGGGGATGATGGGTAATGTCCGGGACAACAGATTCCAGTCTGTCACTTGTTCCCCGTCAGTCCCACAGACATACATGGAGGAACAAAAGGGTGGTTAAAATCCGTTAACCCATTAGATTCCCTGTCTGGAGATGTAGTACAGGGGATGATGGGTAAATGTCAGGGACAAACCCAGATTCCCCAGTCTTTCACTTGGTCCCTCAGTCCCACATACAGTACAGGGAGGAAGGTAAATCCATTACCCAGTATCCAGGCTGGAGTGTTAAAGTACGGTGGAGGATGGGTAATGTCGGGACCAACAGATTTCCCAGTCTGTCACTTGTCCCTCAGTCCCACAGACAGTCATGGGAGGAAGTAATCCTAATCCCTTACCAGTAGTCCGGCTTGGAGATGTAGTAACAGGGGATGATGGGTATGTCAGGGACACAGATTCCCCAGTCTGACCTTGTTCCATCAGTCCCACAGACAGTTAACACAGGGAGGAAGGTAAATCCCTTACCCCCAGTAGTCGCCAGGCTGGAGATGTAGTACATGGGAATGATGGGTAATGTCAGGACCCAGATTTCCCAGTCTGTCCCTCACTTGGTCCCTCAGTCGCCACACCGTACAGGGAGGGAAGGTAAATCCGACCCAGTAGTTCAGGCTGGAATGTAGCCACAGGGATGATGGGTAATGTCAGGGACACAGATTCCCCGTCCCTCACTTGGTCCCTCAGTCCCACAGACAGTCCGGGAGGAAGGTAATCCATCTAGTATCCAGGCTGGAGATTAGTACAGGGGATGAAATGGGTAATGTCGGGGACACAGATTCCCGTCTGTCACTTGGTCCCTCAGTCCCACAGACATTTACAGGGAGGAAGGTAAATCCCTTACCCAGTTAGTCCAGGCTGGAGATGTAGTAAGGGATATGGGTAATGTATGGACACGATTCCCAGTCTTCACTTGGTCCCTCGCAGTTCCCACAGACAGTACAGGGATGAAGGTAAATCCATTACCTAGTAGTTCCCGGCTGGAGATGTATTACAGGGGATGATGTAATGTCAGGGACAACAGATTCCCTCCCAGTCTGTCCCTCACTCCTTGGTCCCCTCAGTCCTCCAGACAATACCGGGAGGATGGTAAAATCCCTTCCCAGTAGTCCAGGCTGAGATGTAGTAACAGGGGAATGATGGGTAATGTCAGGGACACAGATTCCCAGTCCTGTTCCACTTGGTCCCTCAATACTACATACAGTACAGGGAGGAAGGTAAATCCCTTACCCGTACCCAGGCTGGAGATGTAGTCCAGGGGATATGGGTAATGTCAGGGACAACAGATTCCCAGTCTGTCACTTGTTCCCCAGTCGCACAGACAGTACCAGGGAGTAAGGTAAATCCCTCACCCAGTAGTCCGGCTGGAGATGTATACAGGGGATATGGTAATGTCGGGCCACAGATTCCCAGTCCTGTCCGCTCACTTGGCCCCTCAGTCCCACACAGTAAAAGTGAGGAAGGTAAAATCCCTTACCCAGTATCCAGGCTGGAGATGTAAGTACGGGATGATGGTAATTCAGGGACCACAGATTACCATCTGTCACTTGGTCCCTCATCCTCACAAAACGTACAGGGAGGAAGGTAAATCCCTTAACCCAGTACTCCATGCTGGAGATGGTAGTACAGGGGATGATGGGTAGTCAGGGACACAGACTTTCCAGCAGATTCCCCGTCTGTCCCTCACTTGGTCCTCATTCCCACAGACAGTACAGGGAGAAGGTAAAATCCCTTACCTAGTAAGTCCAGGCTGGAGATGTCAGTGCAGGGATGATTGGTATGTCAGGGGACACAGCATTCCAGTCTGTCACTTTGTTCCCTCAGTCCCACATACAGTACAGGGATGACAAGGTTAATCCCTTAAGCCCAGTAGTCGCAGGTGGAGATGTAGTACGCAGGTGGATGGATGGGTAATGTCAGGGACAGCGGATTCCCAGTCGTCACTGGTCCCTAGTCCCACAGCAGTACAGGGAGGAAGGTAAATCCTACCCGTAGTCCAGACTGGGGATGTAGTACAGGGTTGATGGAGTAATGTCAGGGACACAGAAAAAATTCCCAGTCGTCTCACTTTGGTCCCTTCTCAGTCCACCAGACAGTACTAGGGAGAAAG
Organism: Hymenochirus boettgeri; assembly: GCA_019447015.1. Lineage (NCBI taxonomy): Eukaryota > Metazoa > Chordata > Amphibia > Anura > Pipidae > Hymenochirus > Hymenochirus boettgeri. Next base: position 3,942 of record JAACNH010005304.1, on the reverse strand, counting down.
GTAAATCCCTTATTCCCGTAGTCCGCGGAGTCTGGAGATGTAGTACAGGGGAATGATTGGGGTATGTTCAGGGTGACACAGATTCCAGTCTGTCGACGTGGCGTCCCTCAAGTCCCACAGACAGTACAGGGAGGAAGTAAATCCTTACCCTCGTCTTAGTCCTATATATTGGAGATGTAGTTACAGGGGGATGATGGGTAATGACATGGAAACCATTCCCAGTCTTGTCATTGGTTCCCATTCAGTCCCCACAAACAGTACAAGGTGAGGAAGGTAATCCCTCACCCAGTAGTCCAAGTCTGAGATGTGTACAGGGGATGATGGGTAATGTCTCCTACACTCTTCCAGGCTGGAGATTGTAGTACAGGGTATGGTGGGATATGTCACTATCAGTCCATCAGTTTTCTTCCCCAAGTAACAATGTATATGTTTCTTGCTTTATTCCTCCACCCAACAAATGTCGACTGGATTTTCCTGTGGGGACAAATTCAAGTGAAGTAGCCACTTTCATTGTTCCAGAGGTCAATGGGCCTTTAACCCAGACACGTGTTAACATCATGGAGATGTGCATGCTGTCCCTCCCCTACAGCGTAGAGTTAGATAGGGCTATGTACGGAGAAGCCTTTATCGTTTTTCCGTGTTAAGTCCCTTTAACAACCCACTAACAATCTAAAAACCCGCAACCACCGGAAGCATGTAGCAAGCGATACGCTCTTGTAAGATGAAAACTTAAATAACACACATAGCTGGTGTTTTAAAGTGTGAGAATGGGAAAACCCCCATTCACTATGAACAGGCAGTGCTACTAGGCCCCTACCCACAAACATACAACATCAGCTGAAGGAACCTACGCGCGATCCAGACTTTTAGAAACCAGACCCATTTTAAACACGGATCATTTATGAAAGAGCCTGAGCCCTAAGACACCTACAGGTCATTTACAAGAGGCGAAGGGCGATCGCGCAGTTATTAAGGTTTAAAGTTGCACTAACCAACCGATTTACAATCTTAACAACTTTAACCCTTGGCGGGTTGCTGCGGCTGCGCGAGTCCCGGAAGATCAATGCAGGTCAGATTCACACAAGCGCCGTGCAGCTGCTGGTAAATCTGCATGGGATATATCGGTTTCGGCTCTGGGTTAATCTCCGTTAGTCCGTGGGGTACCCCCCCCATGGGACCACAAAAAGGGGGGAAGCCATTTAGTGTCATTCAGTAGGTGAGTTAAGGGCTACAATGTCATGAGTATATTAGGTGGTTGTCTATTAACTTGTCAGTCCATCTCACCTTGGGGACGCATCAGGATCCAGCACATGGATCTTTCCTGAACTGGCAACTGCCACTGGCTCATCTCCTAGTCCTCCAACGCACTTCCAAAAAAGTGGCACCTCCCCAGAGCTCTAACGAACCCTTCACAAAGAAGGTGTCCCACATATCCTAACTCTACCAGAGCTTATAACATGTCTTGGGGATCAGTCACAGTCCTATCGTGTAGACAAGACTTTGGTAACCGGCCGTCGCAATTTTATCCATCTCCATTGTAATATTCCTATCCCCAATTGCAAGTGTCAGGGAGTCACCCCTTGCAATCAGCTGGCAATCACTCCACCTTCTATACCAGCCCGTTCTCCATCTTATGCACACCCAGGATTTACATCCCAGACCAATGAGCCAGCAGGGTCCCCCCTAGGACAATGGAGACGTGTCGCCTAATACGCAAGTAGCTCTTCAGTTCTCAGCAGTGCACTCCACTAAAGCCACAGATACACAGCCCCATCCGTTGGATTCTCAGGACAACAGCACACACCCTCATAACACAGAACACAACCCCTCCTTTAAGATAAAGGTAACTGAAATAAATCTGGAAACCTTGTTTTAAAAAAAATCCTTGCACAGTCGGTAGTTATATACCACCGTCAACGTTGCAGGACTCATCTGAATCTCACTGTTAAGAAGGGCTTTCCACGGTTCATATCTTCACATAATACATAACAAGCTTTCCCAATCCTCTGTTTTCAATTACCATCTCCATTTGGTTTTACTACCCAGCCCCAAGTTCGCTAGGCAGACCTATTTAGATATAAGATATCTCTTCTACTACTGACTAAGAGAGTTTCGAAACAAGACAAAGATCGGAGGAAAGCCTGACGACCGTCTGACCGCAGTCTACCATCCTCTTTACATCACCCTTCATGCTATTTACTGTACAAAGACACATTGCCTTGTATGGAGAATAATAGTGCAAGCTTTCTACAGGAGAGACAAGTCCATTTGTCCGACATTGCGCTAGATATATTGAATATGGGCCTGCGGATTCTATTCAACACATGCTGTACACAGAGAAAGAGAAATCTGAGGGTGAAACGAAAAATGTCGATAAATGGAGGAAATAAAGAAATAAAGGGCGGTAAAGCGGTCCGCTGTTATCGGGGCTCGCTGGGGTAATTTATGCTTGTTGGTAGTCGGTTGTATGAAGTTCGGGAAGCTAAAATAAAACAACTGCAGGCCTTTCTCTACAAACACGTTTTAAGCTGATAAACATTATGTGTAGCCGAAGTTCCCCGAACGCATTGTATTGCCGATTAATCGACATGTGCCCATAAATTGCCCCCCCGCACACCAATTTGACCTTGTGAACCTGAAAAGGGTATAGTCCCCCCCACCAAACAACATCGTTTCACAGCCAATCAACAGATGTTCTGTCAGCCTGCCCCCTTCTGTGGAGGTGGTGCACACTTTCGTCCCCTGCCCCTTCTGCTTCTTCCGTGACCAGGAAAAGGCAGATGGCACCTAGGGAACAGGCTGGTAAGTCCCTTTGAAGCAATTAGTCCTAATACATAAGTTCTGTCTTGTGGGTGGTATGGTCTACCTTTACTTAAATTCTCCTGTGTGTTTATTATTTAAAGGGGATGTTTGTGTAGTTAGTTAGTGCTGACTCTGCAGATGTTTGGAAACTACCACTCCCAGCAAATAAAGATGCTGGGAGTTGTAGTTCCAAAAACAATTCACCCCCCCTGGATGCCCAGGACTATGGGGATTACCTCTCCATTTAAAGGGTCAAATTAACCTCAAGAACAACTACATCAAATCATATTGGTATAATATTATGTAAGATCTCCAGTGATATGGGTGTGATACTACATTATGTGCGATTATGTGTTTAAAATAGGAGATGTATTGACCTGCATACTGTACTGCTGTACTGCCTTTGTCCGTGTGCGTACAATTTAAGGTTCATCGGCATGCATGACCCGCAAGGCATGATGTGTACCTACCGTTCATTTCTTCGGGCCGATAATCGGCCTGTGTGTGGGTCGTTTTTATCGGCCGAAGTGGAGTTCGGTGCTTCGGGGATCGCGAAAGTACCCCTTGGCATATCTTCCCAGATGTAACGCCTTTTCAAACAGAGTCAGCCGATTAAACAGCCCACACTGGGGCCGATATCGCCGACAAAGAACGGATGTACACCTTCGTAGCGTCCGCAGTCGGGGACCCTGTCGAACCTTTAGTGTTGCCCTTTAATGAACACAGGATAGTCCCATACTACAGTGATAAACCATACTAGATTTGGCTATTCTGTGTAATTAACTGTATGGGAATTCTAATGTTCATTTTAAATGGACAACTTAAGCCTCAAACAATACAGAATCAGAAGGCATATGGTCACAATTTGTCTACCCCAGCTTATAACCACCAGAAAGGCTTTTGCTCCTTTTTCGGTAACAATTGGTACCCTGTTATAGTATGGTCATGATGTATCCATCTTATAAGATGTGTTACAATGATGTGTAACCAGTTGGTAGGTTAGTTACTATCAGTGAGATACAAGGCAGGTCCATTCACTGCTTTCCTTCTCCCTACATTAGGAGGTGACAGTGTAACCAGTTGGAAGATTAGTTACTATCGGTGAGATACAAGGCAGGTCCATTCACTGCTTTCCTTCTC
>JAACNH010005303.1:0-20753 GCA_019447015.1 Hymenochirus boettgeri | reverse complement strand
TATAATCAGTATGATTTATATAATAATTGATGAGAGATGCAGGATTTATTATAATCGGTATGATTTATATAATAATTGATGAGAGATGCAGGGGGTTGTTATTACAGTATGATTTATAGAATAATTGATACGAGATGCAGGGGGTTGTTATAATCGGTATGATTTCTAGAATAATTGATGAGAGATGCAGGGGTTGTTATAATCGGTATGATTTTATAATAATTGATGAAGATGCAGGGGGTTTTTATAATCAGTATGATTTATAGATTAATGAGAGTTAGGGCTTGTTATAATCAGTATAATTTATAGAATAATTGATGAGAGTGCAGGGGTTGTTATAATCAGTCTGATTATATAATAATTGGTGAGAGATCAGGGAGTTGTTTATAATTGGTATATTTATAGAATAGTTGAGGAGAGATGCAGGGGTTGTTTATAATCAGTACGATTATATAATAATGATGAGAGATGCAGGGGGTTGTTTAATCAGTATGATTTATAGAAAATTAATGAGAGTTGCAGGGGCTTGTTTAATCAGTATAATTTATAGAATAATGGATGAGAGATGCAGGGGTTTGTTATAATCAGTATGATTTATATAATAATTGGTGAGAGATGCAGGGAGTTGTTATAATTGGTATGATTTATAGATAGTTGATGGAGATGCAGGGGTTTGTTATATCAGTATGATTTATATAATTATTGTGATAGAGATGGGGGGGGTATAGAAATGATAGTGAATTAAACCTGTAGATGCCAGCTGTGGGTTAAATGTCTCCAGTGACACAATGGCTGGTTGTTTTGTTTTTCCCCTGTGATCCAGGCTAATCAGATGGCTGATCTGTATGGCAGCTCCGTGTAGAGCCGGACTGGACTGGGAAGGAGGAGTAAAGGGCAGACAACAGTCACATTAGCAATCCAAAGTGCAATGGCGCCAGGGAGACTGCACAGACACAGACTGACACTCATTATCCCCCCAACAATAGCAGGAGAACCCAGCCTCCCTGATCAATATCAGCCTCACTGATATGCTAATTCCACCTTCTGAGGGAGCTGCCCTACCGACACCAAAGAAACACAGACACCTTTATAGAAAAGAAAACTTTTGTTCTGTGAATCGAGTTGACAAACACTGGTCCAGCAATCTGCAGGCTCAGGTGAAAAACTATCCCTCCCACCCCCCACCAAAGGTCCCCACCCCCTACCCTACTGGTTCTCACCTGTGTGTCTGGGTAACATAAGTGCCACTGGCTTCACATTTACATGGACAGAACAGAACCAAACCATAAATTCATATGAAATAAGAACATTAATTATCTAGTAAACACATCGTGGTAGGATGAGACTTTTTTTATTCTGCTTTACTTCCCTTTACATGCAGTGATAAATGCCTGGCGCAGTAAAAGTTTTATTAATTATTATAAATTAATTAATTTAACTTTATTAATAGCACGGCGCACTTGCCTTTACATGTGCAGTTTTATTAATAGCACGGCGCACTTGCCTTTACATGTCGGTTTTATTAATAGCACGGCGCACTTGCTCTTTACATGTGCGGTTTTATTAATAGCATGGCGCACTTGCCCTTTACATGTCAGTTTTATTAATAGCACGGCGCACTTGCTCTTTACATGTGCGGTTTTATTAATAGCATGGCGCCTTGCCCTTTACATGTGCAGTTTATTAGCACGGCGCACTTGCCCTTTACATGGCAGTTTTATAAATAGCACGGCTCACTTGCCCTTTACATGTGCAGTTTTATTAATACACAAGCGCACTTGCCCTTTACATGTGCAGTTTTATTATATAGCACGGCGTACTTTCCCTTTACATGTGCAGTTTTATTATAACACAGCGCACTTGCCCTTTACATGTGCAGTTTTATTAATACACTGCGCATTTGCCCTTTACATTGGCAGTTTTTTATAGCACGGTGCACTTGCCCTTTACATGTGCAGTTTTATTAATAACACAGCGCTGCCCTTTACATGTGCAGTTTTATTAATAACACAGCGCACTTGCCCTTTACATGTCAGTTTTATTAATAGCAGGCGCACTTTCCCTTTACATGTGCAGTTTTATTAATAACACAGTGCACTTGCCCTTTACATGTGCAGTTTTATTAATAACATGCATTTGTGACATTACACATGGTAACATATTAGATATTAGGTCATATCACTGTGCTGCTTTTAGGATTTGCAGCAAAAGTATGTTGTAGTTCAGCAACTAGAAATGACCCAGGGTAATTAAGGAGATGTTTCCAATAAGTTACCCAGGATGCACTGTGCTGTGTAAATCTCCCTACTGACCTCCCACCACCCATTCATTGCTGCAGGAAGAGACACAGCTCTGGTGTCTTATCACTGGAGGGTCTGATTGGTGTTGCAGAACTGAACAAACCTATTGATGTTACATCTAGATCAGGGATCCTCACACTGTGTTCCTCCCATGTTTGAAAACTACAACCCCCAGCTTTCCTTCTGTAGCGTTATAGTTTTTAATATCTGAATGGCCATAGTTTGAGGATCCCTGGTCTAGACTGACTGTTTTTCTTAATATACAGAAATGGTGGGGATTTGCCCGGCCGAAACTACAACTCCCCTCATTCCTTGGTTGCATCTGTACCTAAATAATGGTCTATGCCCCAGAGGCGCATCCCACTGCTCCGGGGTTAAAGTCACGCTAACTATTGTTATATTGTTACGCAACATAAACCCCTTTTTGCGGCAGCTGCTTGGCTATGCGAAATAACTATGCAGCCACCACAACAATATTATATGCTGATAGCGGCACTGTATTTTGGCACTTTTAATGCCAGCTGTTAGCTGACATGAACTATGTGATGCACTGAGGGCCGCTATCAGGTGGCAGACATCGGTGCCACTTTCTTAACATATGGAGTCCATGGGTTGGGCATCCCTTATGTATAGCCTATTGTAAGTAAAGAATATTTGAAATTATTATTTGTAAATAGTTCTTTGTAGCATCCCAAGGCCCAGTGCTTTTATACAAACCATGAAATGCCAGTTGACTTCTAAAATTAGTGATAATTTGCCCTTTACTATGTCAATATTGTTTATACTGTGCAAGTTTTTGATTTTTTTTTTAAAAAAAAACTGTTGCAAACCAGTGCCCCCTGGTGTTCAGGTTTTAGAAATGCTCATTCTGCTTGCCTACAGCATTTGGTGATTTGTTTTTATAATATTATTATTGTGGATTTATATAGCGCCAACATATTCATGGCACTTTACAATTACATACAGGGAAATACATATTATACAAAGTCATACATATACATACACAGGTGATAACTGTGATACAATAGGAAAGGGACCCTGCCCAAAGAGCTTACAGTCTACAGTTTATTTTTTGCCAATGAAGAAATGATTATATCATATTATAGTTGTTCTATGACATAGCACACTGCCTGTCATAGGGATAAATTGCAACCTTCATATACCTGCATAGTACTGAGATGATGTGGGAGTACGCTCCATATACATGCATAGTACTGCGATGATGTGCATCATGCTCCTATACATGCATACTACTGTGGTTATGCGAGTATGAGATGATACGTGCATGCTCCATATACATGCATAGTACTGAGATGATATGTGAGTATGCTTCAATACATAATGCTCCATCAGGGCTGGATTTATTCTTATTTCTCCCCTAGGCTAGCTTGACTCCTATCCAGTTTCACACGAGCACAGGTTTTCGTACAGGTAGCGTATTCTTGGCCTTTCCGGGTATTTTTTTAAATGGTCGGCATTGTCAAAATGCTACATATAGTGTTTACTGAACTAAACATCTGGATCCACTCGAAAATTCTACAATACCATTTGTGTGAAAATAGCCTAAAATAAACGCTAGGCTGAAAACATGCATCAGTCCAGCTGCATTAATTACATTTAATAGAATGTCCTCCAATCCTTGGTCTGGTAAACCTAGGCTGGGGGGATATATCATTGGGATTGTAAAGCTGCTCAGTGTGACTGCTCACTGGTAACTGCCTTTACCAATTGTTACATTTTACCCCTCTGCTTTTTTGGCTGGCTGCTACATTTAGAGATACATTGTTTTTCTGCTATTACTGTAGTAAAGAATTACCGCCCTTATAGATCCTGGCACTCTAGGCCATGCCCATATACATGTGTAGTACTGAATTGATGTGCGTGCATGCTCCAACATAATCAAAGAATGTGTCGCATGCTCCATATACATGCATAGTACTGATGATGTGTGTGCAGCTCCATATACATGAGCAGTACAAGATGATGTGTGTTCATGCTCCATATAAATGCGTAGTACTGAGATGATTGTGTGCACACTCCATATATATGAGTAGTAGTTCTAAGATTAAGTGTGTATGCTCCATATAATGCGTAGTACTACATGATGTGCATGCATCTCCATATACATGCGTAGTACTGAAATGATGTGCTGATCTCCAACATGTAGACTGAATGTCGGCATGCTCCATATACATGCATAGTTCTGAGATAATGTGCGTGCTGCTCCATATGCATGCATTGTACTGATATGATGTGTTTTACATATCAATAGAGTTCACTTTATTTTACCAACAACTGTTGAGCTAACTACTATTAATTCTTCACTTGGCTCCCGACACAATATTGCTAATGCAAATTGCTATAGTCTTTCATCCTAAAGTTGATGCCAATTGTTGACTGGTTCGACAAGAAGAATTTGAAGGTAGTAATAAGTTCAACAGTTTGTTGGTATATAACGTAAACTCCATTAATATGTACTCTGTATAGGGAGCATGCACGCATATATCAGTACTATGCATGTATATGCCACACCGCTTAGCTTAATAAGTCCTGGGATGCAAGGCCAGATTTATACTTTTTTCTCCCCTAGGCCCGCTAACTTGTATTTTGTACCACCCCCCTCTCCTTCCTCTCCAAAACAGGTCGATGTTTGTTTTTTCCCATGGCAAAGATCAATACTTAGGCAATCAGTTGTGATCTGTGCTTTTCACACCTTAAAAATATTTTTTACAGGAGCTCCATATGTTCTCCTGTAGTCCCCCCCCAAAGTCTCATGCCCACCAGATAGCAGGTCCATTAGGACTCTCCTCCTACCAGCCTCGGGAAAGTTGCTCGTCGCGCCCTCCCCTCCTCCCCCTCTCGTCCTTCAGTTCCTCCCCTATGTAAAACCCTTAGATATGATCCGCTGCCCCCCCAGCCCAACCGCTCTATTTTATTCTTAGAAGTGCCCCAAACTCTACTTACCTCCCTCTTTCCTCTGCCGCGCTGCCGGCCCTCTGTTTGCGAGAAAATGCAAGCAGAGGGCGGGACCGGCAGTCGTGTCTGTGATTTCTGAGCGGCAGCCAATCACGGACGCGGCGTATGGGAGTTCTTTGCGCCGGGGAAAGGGGAAGGTAAGTAGAGTTTGGAGCACTTTCTAGAATACAATAGGCGGTTGGCTGGGGGGACAGGGGAATCATATATCTAGGTTTTACACTAGGGGGAGGGAATCCTGAGAGGGCGGAGAGGAGGGGGAGGGAGGGGGAGAAGGGCTGCAGTACGCATGCCAACTTCTCCCGGAGGCCTGGTAGGAGGCAGAGTCCTATATGGACCTGCTATCCTCCTGGTGGGCAGTTTTTAGACTTTGGGGGGGACCAGGAGAACCATATGGAGTGGGATGTGAGGTAGATTAAACTACACTACACAATGTGGCCAGTAGTGGGGGGATTATAGTTTTGGGGGTGGACATGCCCTTTAAATGTTTTCTAAGTCTTTAACTACAAAAAAAAAAACTCTATTTGTAAATGGATCTGTAACGCTCTGGATTCCCAGTATTCCTCAGCAAATACCCCAATCTACAGCCACTCTTCACCAATAGACAAGCCCCTGCTAGGATGCAGATGCGCCTTACCGACACGGTTGCCCCCTGGACTTAAGAGTGCAAGGTATCCGAACGAGGCTGGGAATACTGAAGAAGTCCGAAGTGAAACAGACAGGCAAGGCACGAGGAAGAAAGAGACAAAGGTCAGAGACCAAAATACAGGTAAGACACGAGAGCAGGCAAGAGCAGATTCAAAAAACAAGCATCAGACAGGTCAAACAATCAGGCCGCCAGGCACGGTACAGAGGGTTAAGCAAGAAGCGTAGTCAGGAATGAGCAAGGTCGGGCAGGCAGAACAAATCAAGGTCAAAACAGGCAAGGGTCAACAGAATTAACAGAGAATATACAATGAAAAGCACACCACCAGCAAGATAGATAAACTAACCGCTATATCGTGCAAGGACCAATGGGCTTAGGGGTTTAAAAAGACTAAGGGACCAATAGGAGGACAGCAACGAAAAAGAAGAAGCAGATTGGATGGGAAAATTTGTAATAAAAGCGAACTGTTACTTGCTGAGTATATGAAGGCACCAACGAAGCCTGAACGCCACCGAAGACGGAGGAGCGCCAGAGGCTCCGGCGAAAGCGCCGCGGGATCCCCAACAGGTACGTTTTTCTTTAACGGATCCCTTGATCTATTCACAAATATCCATTCATTGTGACAGCTTACTATATAGCAGGTACTGAATTGTGATCAATCAGCTGATCACTGTCAGTATCTCTACTCGACTACCATTCACAAAAGAATGCTTTCACAAATACTATAGTAAGCTGTCATTGTGACACCTACTATAGCAGGTATGGAACTGCAATCTGAATGGACCACCGGACCACCAGGGAAGTTCTATTTGTGAATGGATCTCTTTGATCCATTCACAATACTATAGTAAGCTGTTATTGTACAGCTTACTATTGCAGGTACTGAACTGCGATCTGAATGGATCCCACTAGGCCTATGTGGCTTAGTGGGAAGCAAAATAATATTTATTGTTACAGTGTGGGCCAAGAACAGGCCCTACTTGATATTTTGGATGTTCGTCAAAGTGCTTTATTCCCTTTGGATAGACTGTGGCTACATATAACTTTTATTTTAACACCCTCTGCCAATACTGGACTGGTGATCCAACACTGGGGACCCCAGTCGACATACTGTACCTCTGCCTTTCAGTAAATGCTTTTTAGCATGAGGGGATTGGATTTATAGATATATGTTGTCATTATTCTAATTCAGCAGCTTACCTGATTGGGTGGATATATAAGTTTGCCACAAGCATGTCAGTGCCTTTAGGTGCTGTATTTACCCTCTTTATTGGCATGGCCAATTTGTTTTAACCTATTACACTTAGGAACATTATGACATTTTCACTGTTGTATTAAAGTCACATGGTGCCCAAATTAGTGCCATTCTGAATATACTAAAGGGTTGTACAGTGTCAGCATTTGTAAAGTGATGTGTTTTATTGGCTTTTGCCGCACTGTGTTCTTTTTTCGATGCACATGCGATCACTATTTTTTTGCAATTGCATGCAGAAATCTTGCGTCTCAGCTTCAACAATTTGCTAATTGCAAGTTCGAGAATCCTAACGACTGTTTATACAGATTGTGTGAATAGACTGAACATCCATTCCATTGATTATTAACTCTTTTTAGTTATAGTTATATTCAAGATAATTATCTTTTTGCTGCTACTATTTCCTCCTGGTGGTTATGGAATTGATTTCCCACCATTCCCTAGACACAGACATGACAGGGAGTATATAGCCGGGCTTCCTGATATTCCATGAGACATAGCGGCAATTTAACTTTCTAAGTACAATATGTTAGTTGGGGAAGCAACTCTCATTATTATGTCTATTACACAGACAAAAAGAAACCATTATCACTAATACAGGGCTTAACTAATGCTGCATTAAACATGTGGGAAAATATTCATGGCGAAATGATTTTGAAAGCGTATGTAAGGTTATATGAAAATTGCATTGCTTAGTGCAATCTACTTTTAGAACATATTAAATGTTTCTAATGAAAAAACAAATTACTGGTTTGGTAAATAGCCTGCTCATGACAGATGAAAATTCCAGATAAATATTTAAGGTGAATCCCATAGAAACACAAGCCAGTAAATTAAATAACAGATTATGCCAGATACGTTGTGGACCTCATTTTTTATGGAACGGATTGGCCCGGTTCATTTAATAAAAACACACTGCTGCACACTTCCTGTTTCCTTAAAATGGAAAGTTTTAAGTAAAAAGTTAGGGAAAACGGATTGCTAAACACGGACCAAAATGGACAAATAAAAAAGGACTGTCCTTTGGTGGTCCGTGTGTGAGAACGAGACCTTATTGTATGTACCAGGGTTTATTGGAGGACTAGCTGGAAGATTGGGTAGTAGTTTGCCTATGGGGCATCTTCTAAGCTAATAAATGTAAAGCAGGGTCCCATATTTTGTTTAAATTTTTTGTTAATAGCTTAATCTGGCCATACCCAGGTATGATGACCATCAATCAGCCAATTTCAAAATGGCCGACCCTTCTATCTATTATACTGCTATACCCAGGTAATCTATCCAATAGATTTGGCTGTGTATGGCTCCAAAATGCCGACCCTGTCATCTCTAAATCTGGCTATGCCCAGGTATGATAACCATGAGATTACCCTGTGTATGACTCCAAAATGGCCGACCCTTCCATCTCTGCCATTTAGTGTTGGTTGCTTTGGTCTGTGCCAGTTGTATGAATGTCCACACACGAATGTTGTAATTACTGTTTTAATATTGCTGCAAATTACTGAGGAAATTCTGTCATAATCTGACATGTGATCTACTGTACAATCTGAGGTTATGACTATCTTTATAAGTGGGTATTGAAAGAAATGTGTCTGTGTTTGCTAATGATGCAACATTATACAGTATTTAGGGGAAAGGTCCATCCATACTCTGTTTTGCAGAAAGAGCTAGAAAGATAAATGATCTACTTGCATCTTAAAATGGTTACAGTCAGGATCATCCAAAGGAATCAGTAATTTGGATAATGGGACATACCCTTATCCAAATACAGTTGATCATTTCCTCCTAATGCAAATTCTTCACTTCTTGGTGATGAGAGATGCAGGGGGTTGTTATAATCAGTATGATTTATATAATAATTGATGAGAGATGCAGGATTTATTATAATCGGTATGATTTATATAATAATTGATGAGAGATGCAGGGGGGATTTATAACACCCATCTGCATCGCATACAATTATTCTATAATATCATATACCTTATCGTCATATAAAAACCATACAACCCCCTGCATCTCTGATTTATTACTTTATAAATATATCCTTACTGTTAATAATACATTATGCAACCCCCTGAATCCCTGATTAATTATTATTATTCTGAAATCATGCCTAATCTGTCATGCAAACCCCTGCAGCTCTAACTGTTATTTATAAACCATACCATATCTGTCAATAATACATCATGCAACCCCCTACAGCTCTGATTATTATGATATAAATCATACTTATCTGTCAATAATCATTATTCAACCCCCTGAATCCCTGATTAATTATTATTTATCTAGAAATCATGCCTAATCTGTCTGCAACCCCCTGCAGCTCTAACTTTTATTTTATAAACCTACCATATCTTCAATAATACATCAGCAACCCCCTACAGCTCTGATTTTTATATAAATCATACCTTATCTGTCAATAATACATTATTCACCCCCTGAATCCCTGATTAATTATTATTAATCTAGAATCATGCCATGCTAATTGCATGCAACCCCCTGCAGCTCTAACTGTTATTTTATAACCAAACCATATCTGTCAATAATACATCATGCAACCCCCTACAGCTCTGATATATTTATAAATCATACCTTATCTGTCAATAAACATATTTAACCCCCTGAATCCCTGATTAATTATTTTATTCAGAAAGCATGCCTACTGTCAGTACAGAACATGGAACCCTCTGCATCTCTGATTATCATTATTATACTATGGTGACAGATATGAAATTAGTTGCAGTTAAATGGGAAATTGAACTTTGTGAACATTCCATGTGATTAATTATATTGGTTGTTGACACTATTGGTAATCATTATGGGCTGCAGCATTAGTTCAGCTACAAGACACACAGATCAGTTGGCTTAATAAATAAAGGAAACTTACCATTAAGGCAACTCAGCATTACTGACACTGGCAGCTTTATGTCAATGGAAGGGTAACATCCCCAGAGTCACACTGGGTATTTTATTTATTCAACTGTCTGTTATAGGATATGTCAATCCCAACTCAATATGCATGTAGTGGACGGTCACTGCACACTGTGCTAACCCATACCTATACCTGTCACAAATGAAACTAAGGGATCAGCCTATGGTGAAGAGGTTCTGCAGCAGCTAATTCTCATCCTTAATAGGATTGACAGGCAAAAATCAAATCAGCCATTTCTCTTAACTGTTATGTCTGTCTATCTATCTTCTTTAATATCTCTCTCTCTCTCTCCCCCTCTCTCCTCTCTCTCCTCTCTCTCTCTCTCTAAATCTAAATCTAAACTAAATCTAAATAATATACCAGTTTATTTATACATTATGGAATAGCCTAAATGATTATTGAGACCTATTATTAATAATCATAAATAATGGATTGTAATAATATTCCTTATTATTGTATATTATCTACTTCTATCTATCTATCTATCTATCTATCCTCTCTCTCTCTATATATATAGTTTTTGGTGTGATTGTTTTATCTGATTGTGGTATATGTACTACAGCTGTCTGCATGGTAACGATTTTGTCTGCCTGTCTGCTGCTTTTATCTTCCCTGTATCAGTCTGTCCATTGAATTCCATTGAATCTCTTATCAGTCTCTCTGGGTTTGGAAACTAATCAACTTGACATCCCGCCCAGCCTATTCAGGACAGCTGAATTGACACGGGGAAAGTTCGCCCCCTAGCGTCTCTACTGTGGACCCGCAAGCGACTGACTAACTCTAACCAATCAGAGGCGTGTGGGCGGAGCCATGTAAATGGAGGTCCGAGTGGGCGGTCCGTAGTAACGCTGATTGCTCGGGTTCTTATTGAGAGCGCTGAGCTCTAGATCGCTCAGTGTCTACGCGGAGCCGGAGGGGTTGAGTTCCTTGGTATCGTCGGTTCTTTGTTTGTGGATTTAAACTGTGTAAAGCCGGATCTACGGGATATTTACCTACTGGGGATCTGTACACTAGTCCGGGCTGGATGGTGGATTCTCTCAGCCCCTGAAGACCGGAGGGACCTTTAAATGGATCGTCAGTCCAACCTGATTTCCCTGTGGCTGCAGTTGGAACTCTGTGCCATGGCCGTCCTGCTGAGTAAAGTGGGCACTAGGGGGCACCATTCCTTCTACCTTGTATGAATGCGATCAGTTACATAAGCTTATTGCCCAGTTCATCTGTATGGCAGCTCCCCCAGTGCCCTGATTATATGGGAAGGGTGACATTTTTACCATGGTACCAGACAGGGTACCATTGGGTTCGTAAATCCACCAGTGTGTAGCAAAGCTTATGAACTTTTCTGGAGGATTTTGTTTCCATAATTATGCCAGTGAGATTATATATTATTATTATTATACAGCTATGGTCAACTCATTGTTCCAAAGTTTCCAATCTGCTTGCACAACCTTTAAACAGCCTTGGTTGTATAATACAAGAGCCTAACATAATGAAGTTTTAAAAGACCAATTGCTTAGGAAGAGTACTATCAAATTGCAAGTGTGTGGACAGGGTCCCATTGAGATTGATTCTAGGCAAGATCTGTTTTGGTTTAAATTGATTTGGTTGGCAATTGGATCTGTTAAAGGGCCACAGGATTTGTCTGTTGGCCAGTGACCCTATTGAGCTTTCAATGGCTTTAAATTAAATTTAAATAATACTTTTACCCTAACATTGTAAAAGTGTCAAGAGCCATGTAAATGGTTAATCACTGGTGTAATATTATTGTAAGTTCAGTTTTTCTCAATGGTGGGAAGAAAGTGAATAACTGGCCAACTGCTTATTTACATTGGGCAGTGAAGGGGGAAGTGTAATTAAACCCAATAAACAGCTTATTGCTTCTGAATTCCAACTCCTGGCCCCATCCAAGGGTGTAAGGGGTGTGTGTGTCAGTGGAATGCTGAGGCTGATGTGAGGTCTCAGATACTGGAGCTATGTGCCTGATAATGATATAATTAGGCAATCGCATAACTTAGGCTGCTGTTGACTTCAAACGGTTTGCTAAAGCCGTAGTCCCTGTAGCCATCTTGACTAAAAACAGACATTTTTGGTTAATAGCTACATACAGTATAAAGAGTACGAAAGGGGGGCTGGAAAGAACAAAAGACATTGTTCGCATAGTCACAGTACCAATACCCTTTGGCCCTTTGCAAACATTGGAAAGAACTTCATACTATAATAATATATAGTTTACTGTTCACTTTACACGGTGTTACCCTTTAAGGGCTGGTACACACATGGGCACATCACCCTTTAAGGGCTGGTACACATGGGCACATCACCCTTTAAGGCCTGGGACACATGGGCACATTTCTGTCTGATTTTCTAGCCTGGCATATTTAAAGTAGATTGTCTAGTTATTAAAGTGGTAGCGATAATATTCCGGTGTCACCTATTTAAAAAGAAACTATTGGGGTTTACCTACCGACAAGTCCAGTAGTTTAGACTGGCAAAGTTGGAAGATTTGTTAGTTACCTAAATTATACAATGTTTCTAATGACTTTACAATGATTATAATAATATACATTCTAATAGACCCTTTTATGGTGTGGGGCAATATCCCTGGAAGCTATTTGTCCCATGAAGGCCAGGGGTGATCTGGTCAGTGCTAATTTGGCTTTTTTAAAACTCTTTCCACTCCTCATTTGGCTTCCATAAAGGGACTATTAAAGGGGTGATAACAGCCTGACCCATTTCTTGTAAGCTGACCCCAAGGTGGGCTAAAAACATGGTAACAACCCCCTGGCCCATTGTATATACTTTACAGGTTTGACTGCTATTCCAAATCCTTGGTCTTAGCATGGCCTAGTAGTGAGCTGCCAAGCTACTGTGGGGGCTGGATTTTCTCCAGGTTTGATATCTTAGAATTGATTGTTAGATCCTCATAATTGTTTCTCAGAGTTTTGTTCCCTTTATTTTAAGTTAATGATACACTGAGTATAGGAAAAAAACCCGCCCCTGTCAAATTTCTGGGAATAATGTCCATCCATTAAAGGAAAGGAAGTGTCTCTGCCTATTAATTATTTTCCAGTTAAAGGGAATTGATGGTTTTGGTCTATAATTACTGGACATTTCTCATTTTCAATTGGTAAATATTAAAGTGCCTAAATAGTCTAAATGTAAATTTATACAGGAGGCTTTAAAGTTCACACACCTAGACACAATTTCATTCATTTGTTTATCCGACACAGAATCTAGGGAAATTGACGTTATTGCAGCAAATCTTTCTTTTAGATTGGGATCCTTCTTCCTCCAGCTCCCAAATGCCCCATATCTCAGATGGCAACATACATTAAAACAATGTTGATTAGATATCTGATAGTACGGTATTTGATATGTAATCAATATTGTCACAATCGGACATTTATGATGTCCGGATCTGTATTGTATCTTAAAAGCCTTGTACGATTTTGGCCATGATCCCCAGGCAGTTCATGCACACGACGAATGGCCTTTTTGGGATGATGATTGCACTTGATCTCCCTACTAGGCCGTTTGTCGTGAGTCATTGCCAAAGCACAAGCTTTTAGGTGCCCATACAATACAGATGTCCATCTAAGAACCACCTAGCCCCATCTTTCATGCAATCAATTTGATCACAAAATGAATGGAACATCTCAAGATGCTTGTAAAATGTGATCTTTTGACATTAGATAGAAATCTCAAATCTATCAATGTCTGCCTAATGTAGGGCCAGCTTTACATGGCTTTAGTCTTTATCCCATAGCTAAATAAATACAGTAAATGAGCTGTGGAAGCATTGTTTTTGTTAAGAGTAAAGCTTGTTAATTAAAGGCTTTCTGCAAGAGAACATGCATTTCTGTTCACATCAGATGGAAGAGGCCCAGTCGGGGAGAGTTCCATAAAGGGACCTTTTTTTTTTTTTTTTCTTCTTTCTTTCATTTTCCCCCCTTCATCTGAGGTTTCCTGAAAGGTTTTTAGAAAGCTGCAGTATTGGATTTTTTTTTTTTTTTTCAGTCTAAATATTCCCCTTTTAACCACATTGTAGATTGCGTGCAAACTGCAGGAAAGTCTTGCTGTTCTGACCGTTTTTACGACTTTCCATTTCGGCTGAAAGGAATTGACTTCAGTGACACAGAACTAATTATAGTGCACATATTTTTTTTTTATGACGGCTCTCTAAGGGAGCATTATGGAACAAATATCCTGCTTGTGGCTGAGTCAAGATAGTCTCCATCGTTTTTACATCCGTGTAGTTAATAGATTTTGATGTGGCTGCTTATAGCTCACATAAAGATCTATATACTGTAGTAGATTACTTGGAATTGGTCTTTCCCCAGTGATTAATCTTGGCTGTTGTGTGTTCCAGGGTTAATTAGAGAATATGCTGTTAAATAGCTTCCAAGTTCTTACATGTTCGGGCGTGAGTTGTACTGAAAATACATAATTAAAAAATGATGTACTGGAAATACTTTAATTATTAACAAAAAAAAGCCCGACAGAGAGGCAATTTGTACAACTATTTAAACAGCAAAGCAGAGATAAACTATTTAACCTAATACCTGCTGCTCTACATGCCAATAAATGTTGTTTTTATTCTTCCTTTAGGTGAAAAAATGTTACTGTGATACCCCACAGTGTGTCCCGACCGGTTACATGTGCAAATCGGAACTCAACGCCTGTTTTTTCAAAGGTCCTGAAGCCACATATCCAAATTCTTTCCTTACGCACGGCTGTCTGGAATCTGTGGCGAGCAGTACAGACCTTTGCAAGGAACGCAGAAAAGAACCACACAGCGACGTCGAGGTTGGAGTGTTGCTATGAAATATGTGCAATTACAGAGGGCTGCATGATGTTCTGCCTCTCCCAAGGTGATACAACAGGTAATGAAAGGCCTATTTCCAAACAAACCTTTCCCTTCATCTATAGCTCAGGGCTGCCAAGCCCCTATGTGTCTGGTATTGATTTTGTTGTTAATGTAATTAGAGATACCAGTGGGAGAAGCACGGTTAGAGTAAAGATGTTTCTTTGGATAGCTTTGATGTCTGTCTGCAAGCTTGGCTCCGCTCTGGTTTCTAGGGCCCTTATAAAGCTTTTCTTTCTAGTGGATGGAGGAATGTTTCACTTTCTGTTAAACCACCAAATTTTAAGGGAGAAAATTTCTAGTTTTTTAGATTTGACTGTCTGAATGGCCATAGACATTTCCTATTGGAACATCCCTGTGTCTAAATTACAAGGACCACAACTGTATAAAGGTGTATTGGTAGAACCGACACTAGACCATATGATAAAAGGTTAGAATCCAGTGAGCAGGTTCTCATGACAAATACATGTGCATATTTCTATTGAGCGGTTATTTTATTTAATTGATCATGAAACTGCTTGTAGGGTCTCCTTTTCCTTGGTTTGAAGTCCAACTTTACTCCCTTTATATCCCAGCATGGTTTTATGTCCAGTTTATTTGCAGTGATTTGATTGGTTTGCATACATTATTTCTTCTCTGTAGGAATTGCAGTGATTGGCCATAATGATTTCTGTTAATTTAAAGTAATGTGCTTTTTTTTAATATTTTGTAGGTTCAGGAGGAAAGCACCAACACGACGGCACAAGGAACCTCAAACAAGGTCCGGACCTGACCTCTCCAAAACTTTGGTTCAGGGCTGCTGTGATTGCTGTTCCCATAGCTGGAGACTGATTTTGTGCTCCTGATCATGCTTGCACTACGCATGCTCCGCAGTGAGAACAAGAGACTACAAGATCAAGGCAACAGATGCTGTCTCGTTTGCATTACAGCTTTCATGGCCATCATTCAAAAAGGGACAACTGGCCAAATTAGACTTGGAGTGCATGGTACCAGTGACTGGTCATGAGAACTGCTGCCTGACTTGTGATAAAATGAGGCATACGGACCTTAGCAATGACAAATTCATCTCACTGGTCCATTGGGGGATTTACAGTGGACATGGAAGCTGGAGTTTGTATGACCACCCCCATAGGGACAATGCAATCCAGCGCAATTTGGGGGAGGAGCACTTTAAGAAAGAGATTTTCAAAAATAAAGAACTTATCCTTTAAGAGAAGGAGATGGGACCTTTGCACAGTAAATTTGATGTTTCCTGTGAGGGGCTCCACAAAATGTTGTATTTGCACAGAAGAGCTATGGACTCTGTATTATTTGCTAAACATTGCAAAATGTAGAAGCTGTACACACTGTCACATTGTTTTTTTTTTTTTTGTTTTTTTTTTAAATTTTGTTTTGGAGTTTTAGGAGCTAATATTATTGAATAAACTGTACACAATGTACATGTTACTATATATTCTATTGTAATTTGTATTTTAATATATCTTTGTGTCCCGAGTGGTACTTGGTTGGCTTCCATCTAGCGCACCTTCCCATTATTTTTAGTAGTTGCATGGTTTTACTACAAGGCGGCTGTGTTCCCTCTAAGCACACACAACTCTGAAGGCCTGTACATACAGGTTAAGTGGTACATCCCCAATACCTGCTGTAAATATATAGCTATGGTTGCTAGAGCGCACAAATTTCATTTTGTACGCGCACAGAAATATATCCTCTGCGCACACATTTTAATTTAGAGGGAACATTGCAAGGCTGTTATGACTTTCATATACAAAGATGATGGGGAATTTTCACTTTGGCTTTCCTGGAACTGTTAATGTTCATTTATTGGGAACTAAACATTCACTGTAGTTTTTTGACTTATTTCTATTCCGGAGTGTGAATCTGGAGTGTGTTGTGTCCCTTGCAGGGTGAGAGAGCCGGCAACACATAATCGCTGGATCAGCCCACTGGCATGTACTAGGCTTTAGGCCTGGTAAACACTGGTCATCCAGGACCATGTCTGAAATTCCCTCGGCTGTGGACGTCTCCCTGTACAAAAGTAGAGGGACTTGGCTGAGGGAAATCTGCAGTCCTGAGCGTTCTTCTAAAGCTTTACATAGGGAGAATGCTTGGGACTTGTGAGTAGTGCAATAATTGCAAGATGACAATCTTTGTAACAATCGTGCATGTGTGAACCCTCTTAAGACTGATCTGCTGCTAGCCATTTTGTTACATAGATTTAAAGAGACCCATAATTTTAATTACACATTCAGGCTAGGCCTCACTACGTGTTTCTCAGTTTTGCAATCCATTTGCAGGTGAGAAACGCGAGCAGTGCAATCCATGTGGGGGCCACATGGTGTGGTGCTGCGATCCATTGCACAGATCAACGTGCAAGCAGATTGTAAAGCTTGTGCAATGTGCACACTTTTTCTGTGTGTTGCTGGCCAGCGTATGTGGCCTCACCTAATTTCCATTGCAATGACTGGAATAGTCATTGCTACAATCACTATTGATTATTAATTAACTTTAATACAAGATGGGGAAATGGACCAATACAGTGTGAAGGTAAAGTAACGGCATGACTGGATTATTCGATTATACTGCCCCTTTAACCAGTGTAAACCATCCCTTAACATCCCCAGTATAATGAAAGATAGAAAAGTTTTAATATTTACTATTTTAAGGCACACATTTAACAGGGCTTTGAATTAGAATGTTGTTTTCCCTTAGGCTTTAGGAAGAAACATATTAGAATCTGTACATATGATATTGGGCTACATTGTCACCCCTCAACTATTCAAGATCTTAAATTCTGTATCTGAACTGGGTTAAATGTCTATTAAAGGGGTGAGCTTAGATGGTTTGCTAAATGTCCTTCTACAATTATAACTTGCAGAAAAATAATTTGGCATAAATACAACAAAACATAAGTAAGGTACTGATGTAGAAATATCCCTCAATAACAGGACCGCTCTATTGAGCTATTAATCCATAGAAAATGGAGACAGTCACTGCCTTGTCCTTTTAGGCTGGGTACACACCAGCCAATATTTTCGGCCGATTCCCGGCACTTCGGCCGATCGCCGAAAATATTGGCTTGTGTGGGGCGGGCGGCCATGACAGGCATTGAACGTTCTTTCGGCCAAATCACCCAAATCGGATGTTCGTAATTTTGATTGATCGTGCATGTCCCTTATTTTTGGCCGCGACCGACGGACATTTGTCCCGGCCGAGCGCTTGGTGGGGACAAAAAGTCCCTCCATGTGTACCCAGCCTTATTCCAAATGTGTGATCTGCATATTGCAAGCTGATTAGCATGTAAATTGACCTAGCCAGATGTGGGTTATTGAAGGGGGCTTACACTGCTATTTCCCTTCTGGTGTTGCAACTCCCCCTGTTTCAATTCGCAACCACATTATGGTTGTAATGTCGGTTGCAAACCATGATCTGACGTCATAAGGTGAAACTTGCTGTTGCCCCCCCGATCTTATTGGTCACGAGACAAATCTGACGTTAGTTTAGGTTGTGCCTCGCCAACCACATACCGAATGTGTTGTAACAAGATATGTGGCAGTGGTAGACAACCACAAAACATTTACCTGATTGTAAGAGGCCAGTTGACTAGGAGCCATTCGAACTTTTTTTTGTAGTCCGCTACAATGACTCATCAAAACCCTCTAAAGAGTTATCACCAGGAGAAAATATCCATCCACATGGCTACCTGGCCCCTGGGATCTGACGTGGAAATTGTCACATGGTTTATATCAAATCTTCTGTTTTCTTTCCCAGGAATTTACCTAAACAGAGCGAATAAAGCTAGCCATACATGGGCAGACGCTCTTCCAATTTGATTTACGATCAAGGGAATCGCAGCCTCAGTCTTCTGCAGATTTCAGCTTGAAACCTGGAGTAATGGGGAGTGAGAATGGGGTCTGCCTGGCATGATCTTCCCACAACCTCAATGATGTGAGGGGCGTTCAATTGAAATGAAGGAAAATTGGTTTCAACATTTTAAGCCATCCATTTGAAATTGTTTGAAATGGCCGATCCCATGTATTGAAGACTTGAGGCTGAGAAACTTCTATGTCCATTTAGCCTACTTCTTCATTCAGTAACAAATGTTCAACCCTGTATCCTATATTAAGCTGAAAGAAAACACCAGACTCTTGTCTAGTTTGCCTGAGAAGGGGGGATACATTACATGCTGAATCCCAATCTAAATAATCCTTGGATCAAATTGGACAAGAGCGCTTAGCCACACGAGCGAGCTTGTCAGGCTTATACAATGAGGGTGGCCGCACTGTGTGTGATCACCATTTTTTGTCAATCACATCCCACTGCGATAACGAATAGCGGTGGAATCGCATGGTAACGCACGTGAAACTTGCAACATTGTGTTTGCATTGTAGTGTGGCCAATCTAATAAGATGTGCAAACTAGAGATGGACTAGATCTCGAACCCGAGTTCAGCCGCACTATTCGAGTTCAAACGGACTCGACTTCTCGAACTATCCCGACCCGGATTTTTGATATTTTCCGGACTTTCGATAATTATCGAATGTTTGAATATGCGGTAAAATGTCTATTATAACCTATACGCGAGTAAATATTGAATTTTCTAATCCGTGAGCCGTTCATGGATAATTATCGAATGTTCGAACGCAAGAGCTCGAAGTAGCGCGCATGAGAGTAAAATCGATATTGGAACATGTTCCCCAGACCATTTGCCAGGTCTCACAGCCATTTACATTAAGTTACCATTGATATTTTAATTGTATTTCATTCAAACTTTTCAAAGTATTGACTCCCATTCACTTTAATGGGTCTGTTTTCGAACTTTCAAACTTTCCATATAGTCTAAAGTTCAAAAACGGACCGAACTTTCGGAAGTTCGGCATCTCTAATGCACAACTTGTCTACTATTTGGCCTGGCACATTGACCTTAATTAAGTTGAATATCTGCTGGTCAGTCTGGAATGCTGTACCACCAACATTTCAGTTTGGCCTACTGAGGACCACATGAACCTTTGAAATTTACCAACATGTCCGACCATATTTGTACGCATTGAGGAAATTTTTTTTTAAACTGTTTATTAAAACAAACAAAAAGAGAAGAACATTAAATCTGCACATCGGTGTTGTAAATTCTGCATTAGAATTGTAATACAAATCAGTGAGATCAAACTCATTACAAATGGGTTGTACAGAACATTTTAACCAAGATAACATAGGGAGGAAAAATTTGGCTAAAAATTACAGCGGTAGCAAATTTCTCCCTGATATTCTGACCCCCACCCATGAAATGTCTTAAACTCTCAGTTGGACAAAAAAGCAATCCTGTGTGCGAAGCCTAACCTGTAGCAGCAATTAGATGTTGTCTAACTGCATTAAACCAATAAAAGGTAGCAGCAGATAAACTCATCATCAAACCTGCACAGAAGATGTCCCTCTTCACCATTCTACTTCTACTGTTTCCACTGAAGATGAAACCTCTTTCTATGGGATTCCTCTTTATTAGTGAATAGAACTGGATATATTTCCACTGACTATTTGTACATAGTGATTATATTCACTTACCACAATTTCTTCTTGGTGAGAAACCCTGATATCATCTTTCTTCTTCTCCAGACCCTCATAATTTCTAGAATGTCCTTCAGTGTTGGATTTCCTTTCTGAAGCTTATTAGATATTTATTAAGGATCTAAAACCCATACAAAGTGAAAGTAAAGATTATTTTAAAGGACAACAGTAGTTTAGTCTGCAATCTCTGTTCCATTGGCTAGGCCCTAAACCATATAGTGATGGAGCAA